>JABCKO010015865.1:0-72394 GCA_018855915.1 Tephrocybe sp. NHM501043
TTACAACCTTTTTCCAAATGAAGTCCCTCGGTCGATGCGACCTGTCCTTCTACACCCGATATCATTCCATCCGCCTCTTCTGATGACCTGCTAAGTTCTCGATCGAACAACCTACGCCACCACTGTATCGTATCAGGCCCTCAAGCCGTGCACACCATCCATGTGTACAGGCGCTATAGCCAAGTGGTTACGGCGACAGATTAGAAATCTGTTACTCTTTGAGTGCGCAGGTTCAAATCCTGCTGGCGTCGATGGAGCCAATGCATCAGAAGCTTTTGTGCTTTTTAGGTTCTTTTAAAGAGGTAGTTATATCTGTGTTCTCTTTGCATGAATCGATGAATGGTTGTAAGCTGCCTATATATTTCCTATACACATTTTCAACTGCCCCAACACCGTATTTTGACTTCCCAGCCGCATCACTATTAGAACTAGGCATATCTCTGTCTTTCTAGGGTGTTTACTGAACGCAGTCAGGCCTGAATGGCCCCCTCACTTTCCCGTGTACAGGTGCTATAGCCAAGTTGTTACGGCGACAGATTCGAATAGGATGTACTACTCACATATTTTTCCAAGACATTTTTTCCTCTTTGAGGGTGCAGGTTCACATACTGCTGGCGTCGCATATATTCATTTTACCCTTTTTTCCATGAGACGTTGCGTCTTTTTTAAACTTGAAGTCACCCGAGAACTCACAGTAACCCACGTTGTGCAACACCGCAAAGATATCCAATTTCCAATTAAATCACATATTCTAAACTATTGATAGATACATAACACAACACAGCGATGAGCAACGGAGCCCATTTCAGAACTAGATAGAGATTTGAATGAGTTCGAATGGAAGGAGTATATAAGATGCCACGTACCCGTATTTGATAAGATCCGCTCGCTTTCGTGAGGTACCGGACCCACTTCACGCTCTGATAGGTGCTCTTCTCAAAGACCTTGAGGAAGCGAACGATGAGGCCCGATGAGGTGAACATAAGGACCTGGAAGTCGACGTCAATCGGCGGGCGGGCCCACACCTGGCGTGTGGTGGTGCTTGCCAAACTTGCAGTTCCGGTGAACGTGCACTCGGAGCCACCTTGGATTCGTGGTATTCTGTGAGGGGACTGTAAGAACGACAGAGTGATGCTTGGCACAGGAGCCGCACTCACTTCCACACAACGACATTCTCCGCCGGCACATATTTCGCCTTCCCATTGGCGACCTTGCAGTCTACGGTGGTGGTGTTGAGTGGCGTGGGTATCCGTAGTATAACGTTGGTCGCAGAAAGTTTGTTATTGAAGTTGGTTTTGACCGTGACCGCGTACGAGACCTGTGAGGTCCCTATCTCATTCACTGTGGGTATAATGCGCAATGGGAGCTTGACGTTCGACGTTGATCGGTATCTGATTTTGACACGCTCCAGGTGAATCGTCGGGACATTGTGTACTACATAGTAGCACTCACCGCATCAACTCGAATTCTCCATCTGGGGGTATGAAGCTGATCGTTCGGGTCGCATCAAAGTCGTTGAGCCGCACGCATTGGTGGAATCTGCAGTCGTCCAATTCGACAGCATCACTGATCCCTCGTTCGCTTTTGTCGATTACAAGCTTATCGTTTAGCCCGAATTTGCATTCTGGAGTTCCAGAGAGATAGGCTCGCATTTGAATATGGCCGTCCACGTCCGCTCGCAAAACAGTCCCTATACGTGTGGAGGTGAGAAGGTTAGTGGCGTCGGTAAAATTGGGAAGGCTCACCTTTGGCGCTCATGCTCAGATTGACTATCTCCACAACATCCACAAACGCCTCGTTCTTCTTGTACTTGACGTCGCCACGTCGCCAACTCGTTGCCCCAGTTGCTTGGGTTGTAATCTTCGAGGACTCCTCCTATACAACGGACGCAGTGAGTTGAAGTTGTCAACCTCGTAATTTACACACATACGGCAGCAATGGCAGATGACACCACGCTCTCAGTTGTTATATATGATTTGAGTGTGTCAATTTCGCTGTTCTGAGGATAACCAAAATCGCAGATTTCTGTGCCAGACTAGGATGAGTACTTGAAAGAGCGAATGTGGAAGGCACGAGCTCACCGTCAATGAGCTCGTAAATCAATGCGAAATTGTTTTTGACAGACTCCTCATCTATCTTTCCAAAGTATGCCTTGCAAATATTGATCAACTTGTAGCAGAACTCGAACACGAGGGCTGCGTTGGCATTATTCCTGGTACAATATCAGCAATGTTCAGTCATGGGCACCTTGCAACTACTTCGTGACCGCGACCACATAAAGGTTGTTGATCCTGACATGGAAGAAACTCGTTGAACCCAAGGTGATGATGGGCGACCTCACATCGCTGTTCGAAACGACTTGAATCCGGAAAACGTCCGCAATCGATCGTCTGGAAGATACGGCCTAATGAGCGCCTATACAGGTAGATATAAGTCGTGGTTCACACTTGAAGTCGGTCCGGTACAGTCTTGAGATCAGGACCTAGGTCTCATTGACATCCCATTCACATCGGAACCTACATCGAGCTGAACTCACCTCGCCCTTCTGGTTGAAAATAAAGAATGCCTGGGATACCTATAAGCTACAAATATAATCACAGTATGGAAACATACCGATATCATAGTACGGGAAAGGCGCAAATCTCAAGATAGCATTAACTGGGGTTGGTTGAGGGAACAGAAAGGCGGTGATCAAAACGTGATGACGCTTCCGTTTTGGGGGATCCTGTTGACCTCATGATCAACCACCATGTCGTCCAACTCTCACCACATCTCGGGTAAAGAATGCATTTCCAACGAGGCCCAATAATAATCTCTACCGGATTTTATGCTGCCCTTTTCGCATCGTCACGGACCATTCTCGGCGCAACATAGCCTATATAAATGACATTTTCACTTTTAGGAACCTGTAGGAACATAAAGCAACATGCCTGTCTCCGTCTATCGCCTTTTACCTGCTCTTCTCTGCACTTTGGGGGCCTTTCCAGTCTTCGGGAAGCTTACCTGGGGGTCTACCAAATTTTTATTCGCATTCGGAGACTCTTACACCACCGACGGTATGCCTTGCAATATCTATGTGTAAGGTCAAACCAAACATCTCAATAGGTTTCAATATCTCAGTTGGTGTTGATTCTGTGGTTCCCGGCTGGGTATGTTTGGACTATCCATATGTATCGCATTTCAAGTACTAACATTCACAAGACTTCATCCAACGGGCCGAACTGGGTTAACTTTCTTGGTAAACCACGGAAAGCAGATATCTGGGCTAAACTAATGATACGACAACAGGTGGAACCTATAACCAAACCGAGATCCAAGTCAGTTTTCCTCTTTTGTCTATTTTTCTGAGAAATTCAATTTGGCGTTGGCCACAATGTTAGGTTTTCGACCTTGCCTCAGGCGGTGCGACAATCGACGGCGCTTTAGTACCCCCTTATTTGTCGACTGTTCTGTAAGTTGTGTCTTTTGCGCCTGAACCCGCAGCCTCATTCTGCTCTAGTTCCATTGTCGACCAGGTCTCGCAGTTCAAAGAGATTATGGCGCCCAAGCCCTCAGGAGCTCGCTGGGACAGTTCTAACTCTCTCTTTGCATTCTGGATTGGTATCAATGATATTGTGAGTGCAACCTTGACAGAGATTCTATCTTCTATTGAACCGACTTTCAGGGCAATTCTTTCGGTTGGGCAAGTACACCTCTCCGCGAATACCCAAACTGAGGATCTTACTTTGATTATAGAAAAATATCACTGGCCATGAGCCTGCTTTTTATACTAAACTCATGACGCGCCTAGATAGCCAGGTACGTTCCTTATTCATCAACAACCGTTAGTCAATCCTGAATATCAATTGAAGCTTGAAATCCTCTACGATGAAGGCGCCCGTTCCTTTCTTTTCCTTACCGTCCCCCCTACCGACCGTGCCCCACTGTTCTACCAGCAAGGTTCCAAAGTTACTAACCGACTCCATCCTTTGATTGCAAATTACAATGCCCAGCTGGCCACTACCGTTTCTCGTTTCCGCGCCAGGCATCACGACGTTGACCAAGTGACGGTTTTTGATACCCAACCAGTCTTCAACGCCCTCCTCGATAATGCCAAGGTTATGGGCTTTGTAAATGCTACCGGGTGGTGCGAGTCGTATCAGAATGGAACCCCGGAAAGGAACACGCAAATCAGCCCTTGTGCTCCTGTGTCAAGCTACTTGTGAGCGCGCCTACCTTCAACTTTCATTGTATTTCTGATATATTCCCGATTCTCGTAGTTGGTTGAACTCCTTGCACCCCTTGTTTACTGTTCACGAGTAAGTCTAATTAAGCAATTTTGTCAGCTCTAGGATGGACTTAAATGCCGTAATAGGATTGTTGCGCGTGGTATCGCTACTTCGCTCAGTGTCTAATGGACGTCATAGGGCTCAAAGTACTTCAATAGTAGTGGTACAACCTAAACTTGATGTTCCTCCTTCCTACGAGAAATCTGAGCTAACTTAAAAAGATCCCTAAACTACGTGAGGTGCTGTGGGGTGACCGTCATTTTCATCCACCGCCAGCAAGAACAAGGTCAATTCTTACCTGACGCCACCCCTGGAAAGTGGGAATCGGTAACCTCCTCTATTGGAGCTCCTAGACAAATGTTATGGTGGAGAGGGTCTCTTGTGTGCCTATTATCCCTCTCCTCATCATGACTAATTGTCGCTCAATCCAAGTCGTAGATATCGTTTCCTCTTCGTATACTCCGAGCTTCGTATTGCGGTATACCCGGCATGCCATCATATTTGTGAGGGCCACGTTGCAGATGGTAAAGGCGAAGCGATATGCAAACGGAACTCCATTGATAAAAGTCAACAAAACAATAGTTATGTTCGCAGTCACTGACACCCTGGAAATGCCAGAGGGGAAAATGAGTATATTCGCAATTTTTGGGCAGAACTTGGAAGCTATTGCTTACAGATAGGATATCTGGCCATCACGAAAGAGAGCCCTTGAAAATGCCGGTAGATGTCGGCCTTTCAGGACTCTGAAAATTCCAACTCCAGTTTGATAACTTGGTGGCAATTGTGTGCAGCGAAACAAACGCCACGAAACAGCGAGAAACACGCAAGTGTCGTTCAGCGCGAATGTTATCGGTGCCACACCCGAATACGCGTTGAGATACACTGGGATTACAGTGAAAGAGCTGCTGTGGAGGCCAAGGATTCCAAATACGGAGCCAACCAATGAGCCACCAAATACAGCGAGCCAGAGGAGAAAAAAGAGGGCTACAATGTACTTGTTGTTGTCGAAGACTGCTCGAGCACGGAGGAAGAAGAGGAAGGCGGTAGAGGAAAATGTGAGGTTGTAAAGCAGCCACGATGCCTCCGCATTGGGGATTCTTCTCAGATCGAAGGAAGAAACTAGAGGTCATCATTCGTAAGGAGGCCCAATTTCAAATAACCAACGCACCTGGAACAACGGTATTGGAGAGAAGATATGCGCTGACACTGAATCTGATGAACAAACATTGAGACTTCTGAAGTGTGAGTACTACGAAACTACGCCGCTCATACCTAGAGAAGAAATATGCGTATGTAGGCAGAGATAATTTCCGGTGAAACAAGAGTTGGAAATGGTTGTCTAGATTGAGCAGAGCATCCCATAAGAAAGCCTACAAAAACGTTTTAGCTTAATTGGACAATCATGTGACGGGAACTCACTGTAACAGCAGATATCACGAGATAATTTGCTACAGTTGCCTGGTATGCCTCATCTACGGGGAGTGTTGAGTCGTCCAGCATAAGCCGAGGAGCTTACTATGTTGAGCTCTTTACTCGCTCAGTGTATAAATACCCAGCATCATTCTTGAAGTTTTATCCTAATGCCCCTGTGCATTCGTCGGTTGCCGAAATGGACGCAGCAGGAGCCGTTTGAAACTAAGTGCAAAACACGCCATTGACACAACTCGAAATCTTGTCCATTGGAGGAATGAATGAGATTGTCCATACATCCAGACAGAATATAGTATCCATATTCAGATAACTGGCTTTGGATGTGTCGCGTTCACTTCGTATGTCATAATTCTAAGCCCAATTTGAAGGATTGTATCCGTAATCTATGTGTTTCATATACTGGTATGTAATCTATTGATTATGGGATCAAAATGATTAATATTTGATTATGTAATATATTGAGCTTGTAAGTTGTGAGGACACGTTGGAGCTGTGCCTCCGAATCCTTTTATCCGATTTATCGATGGAACCATTTTGAAATGATCAATATTTGAGCTTACCTTTGAGGATATCTTGGAACTGTGCTGAGTCTCAGGTGGTATTCAAATCAGGAAGATGGAAATTGTCTCGAAAGAAATTGTTTCGTCCCCTCTGTTCGGGCCCTACTCCAAGGCTTGAACCCTTTTGTGATTTTTTCTAAAGTTTGTATGACACGACGCTCAGGTACCTCCCTTTTCTTATCTTGCTTCATTTCATTCTCTCGTCTGCAATCACATGCCTTCTATATTCAAATTTCTAGACAATATACTTCGTTCTAAAGCTGTCACTCTGGGAATCACAGACGACGCCTGACAACTATAGGCTAAACATAGGTGTTAAATATGATTTCACGAATGCCCGTTCCTAGGTAGTTCAGGTAGGTGAGACTTTGATGACGGGGGCGTGTTCCTCCTTCTCAAAGTCTGGCCGACGATTGTCGATCAGACATGCCTGGCGATATCTGAGCCGTGGTATAAAGCCAGTTACAAAAGATTGACCATAGCTATGTCCTTAAAATAAGTTGGACAATTTGGATTGTCCTCAGGTAGTTAATTGGTCTAGCAAAAGCAATCGATGTCTGATGCCAAGTTTGGAATCATAGAGGCATCGAGAAAGCAAGTCCACTTACTAGCCTATCTTCATGAGCCCTCCAAATAAACATCCTTCATCCTGACTTCAGCAATGCTTCAAATGCTTCTACCGACATTTCGCCGTGGTCGATGCCCTCATGAGTCATCTCTCTAAAATGTGCTGGGGCAAGTGAGAAAAAGAGGCACCGCATTTTCCGAACTAGCCCCATCAAATAAGGTATATAGATTTCTCTCCTCCTCCTATCGAGCCGCCAAAGTGTTTCGTCAAGAGCTCCCCAACTGTATGCCGCAGGCACGCATGATTTCATGTAGTCCCGAGGCTTCCAACTCTAACAAATGCTCGAGCGGCTCCTGTAAGTCATCTGCACGATCAAATATACCTAGAATAAGGTTGAAGTTGGAGAGCTGTTAGATCGGACGTGTAAGTTAGCTACAAAGCACTGCATGGAATGACTGACTGCATATTGCAATAAATAATCATCACCCCAGAGAGATGAACTCTGCGTGAAATTGACTGCTTTGGCATGCCTATTTACTAAGACAGAGTGAACGGCACCCAGCCAGTAATCGTAAGGTCTCATCTCATCGCCACTATCGTCAGTTTCAAGGGTGGCGAGATTGAGGTCCTCAAGGGCTTTCAAGACATTAGTCAAGCCCTCGGTACTATTCAAGTGCGTAAAAACAACAAGAATGTCCGTCAAGCGCTTGAGAGTTGTTATGTAGTCGTAGTTGAGAGCTGAAGCAATGTTGCTAACAATCTGATCGTGCCGTAGTGCATCAAAGGCACCAGACTGTACGACTGGAGCGCCATGAAAGTTTGTTGAAACCTTGCTCTTGAGGATATGCAGCAAGCACTTTACCAATTCATACTGGGTGAGAGTGTCGACTTTCCACCTGAGAAACATGATGAATGACAGTCCAGCAGGACAGAGCGAATGAGCATCAACCATGGCTTGCGGCTATTCAGTGCCAGATAGATGGCGATTGCCTGCGAAGCTTGTATATCGGCAAACGATTGAAACCACTCCGCGCCATTGTACCGCAAAGAAACATAAAGCCATTCAACGTCTTTTTGAGTGATGGTCGTGTCGATAATCTTCATGATATACCATTCAGGCGACGCCGATTGGTGCGGTGAGCGTTGGGGTGTCTGTGGCGAGCCCCTAGCATACTCACCGAAAACCCAGGTAAGGTCTTTACCTTGATACACTAGATGCCACTTCTGGTTAGTAGTGCGCTGGAGCTCAGGACCGCCACGGGATTTCAGGTATTCTGTAAATAATTGTTCGATCATAGAATACGAAGGTCGATGGATGTCAAACACTCCAGGTTCAGGAGGGTCGACGAAAAGCAGAGAATCTGGACCCTCAGGATCTGGTGATGTTGTCCTATCCATTCTAGTTATCTCTATGACGGATTTTGATGCGAGATATGAGTTGGAGATAAATGAGACAGCTCGGGGAAAGGAGCCAGGATTCTGTAAGGAAATGGATATGTCCTGGCTACCGACACCGGGGGGAAAGACAACAGGGACTGTTGTCGAGAAGTGCCTCTGCGTATACTGAGAGGTTTGGCCATCCCTTTGGTAGCGTGCCAGTTCGTCTGAATCGGTGACTAGGTTCCAAATCAAACCTGTGGAGTTTCGAAATGAACACGTGGACAGATAACCAGAAGCCATTAGATCTACTGGATATCAGCGAAAGGCCTTGACCCATTCTCATACAAAATTAGGCACCAGAAACGCGTTCCTGAAGCAGGTAAAGCCTGAAAAGGACGAGTACACGATGCGTCACTTGTATAGGACACGTCCTTCAGGTGCTGTCGAAAATCACAATCCAGTGTGGTCGCTGTCACAAGCCAACCAACCCAATTACTGGTGATGAGCGCCTGATTCATGTCAACTTGTTGAACAAAGAGCCCAGAATCACAGTAAACACAGCCAATCATTGCTCTTCGACCATCAGCAACTGCTTCTCGGTCGAAATGATGGGCAATGGCCCATGGTCAGCTTAACGTCAAGTGTTGGGTAATGTTGATTCAATGCGAGACAGTCGCGAGAATGTTCGCAAAATTAAGGCTTCTTTTAGTGGAAATGGCGACTTGACTGCCAGTGAAACTTCGATGTTGAGTTTGTATTTGACCATACACCCTCGTATTTCCGACAAGGGCGCTTCGAGATAAGAAATTCTTCGACAGCACAGAGCCTAGAGATCGAGGTTTGAAAAGAGACTAAGTGGTTAAGGGTGCCGCCATGATCGACGGATACGGAAGGTGGAAGTGTCATGTGATTCTGAATTGAATTGGATCGGCCGAACGGGGAAACGATTTTCGGCCGGCATCAAGCACCCGAGTCATTGGAGAAATCGCTCAAAAACTTTTGAAGGGCCGGTCAGCTTTTACTTCTTTCCATCTCTCATCGTGGTTATCGCGAGCGGCTGCTCGTTTCTTTCTTCTCTCTCTCGCGGTCGTCTTCCTATCATCGACCATGTCGTTCCCAGCTGCAAGGCTACGTTCTAATGTCGCACCAAAATCCGCACAGTTCGCCAGGGCTCATTCTACAAAAGTCGGAACACCCTCATGTATGGTTGAGGCAAAATCTCGCGTACGCGAACACGCGCGGAATATCAGTCGCTCGACGGCACAAAATGCTTCTGTAGCACCTGCAGTGTACGTCAATGCTTCTAGCCTATTTATAGTATTACTGATGTCGATTGTTGTAGACGGCCTACACCAGCACCAGGTTTCCAACAGGTTCCTTCTCCCAATACTAATGCCAATCTTCCCATGTCAGGTCCTGGACCATACCCCAGTGCACCCTTGGACCATACATTTGTGGGAATGTCTGGTGGCGAAATTTTCCACGAGATGATGCTGCGACACGATGTCAAGCACATTTTCGGTTACCCCGGAGGCGCTATTCTCCCCGTCTTTGATGCCATCTACAAGTCTGAGCAATTCGACTTCGTTCTTCCACGTCATGAACAAGGTGCAGGCCATATGGCTGAAGGCTACGCCCGTATTTCTGGCAAACCTGGTGTCGTCCTCGTAACATCAGGACCAGGAGCCACAAATGTCATTACACCCATGCAGGACGCCCTCTCCGACGGTGTACCTTTGGTCGTGTTCACCGGTCAGGTCGCCACCTCTGCGATCGGTTCGGATGCATTCCAGGAAGCCGACGTCGTCGGCATATCTCGGAGCTGCACAAAATGGAACGTCATGGTGAAAGACATCTCTGAACTCCCCAGACGCATCAACGAGGCTTTCAAGATCGCCACATCAGGCCGCCCTGGCCCTGTCCTTGTTGACCTCCCCAAGGATGTCACAGCTGGCATCCTTCGCACGCCTCTGCCCTACAAGGCCACCACCCCAGGCGCACATTTGGGTCTTCCCATGAACCCTCTGCAATCTCTCGAGCCACCTGTAGACAACAAGCTGATTGAGCAGGCAGCCACTCTCATCAACCAGGCTCAACGCCCTGTCGTCTACGCCGGCAATGGTGTCCTCTCCTCTCCCCTCGGCCCCAAGTTGCTCAGGAAGCTCGCAGAGCAGGGCAACATCCCCGTGTGCACAACTCTCCAAGGCCTCGGCGCCTTCGATGAGACCGACGACCGTTCACTTCACATGCTCGGTATGCATGGTAGTGCGTACGCCAACCTCGCCATGCAACAGGCCGACGTCATCATTGCCCTCGGCGGTCGTTTCGACGATCGTGTGACCGGCAAGCTCGATACCTTCGCCCCTGCCGCTAAGGCCGCAGCTGCACAGGGACGTGGTGGTATCATCCACTTCGAGATCATGCCGAAGAACATCAACAAGGTCGTCGAGGCGTCCATCCCCATCCTGGGGGACGTTGTTACCAACCTTGCGTCCTTGGTCCCCTTGATCAAGCCATCTCCTCGTGAGGAGTGGTTCAAGGACATTCAACACTGGAAAAAGAGCTACCCTTTCACATATGTAAAGAGCGCGAAAGGTGACAAGATGAAGCCCCAGGAGGTCATTGAGGAACTCGACAAACAGACGGCACACTGCAAGGAGGATGTCATCGTGGCTACTGGTGTTGGTCAACATCAGATGTGGGCCGCTCAGCACTTCAGGTGGAGACATCCACAATCGATCGTCACATCTGGTGGCCTTGGAGTACGTTGTTTTTTCATGACTGCCCGTCACGGGTATTGACGAGTTCAATCTTTAGACCATGGGTTTCGGTCTCCCAGCTGCCATTGGAGCTAAAGTCGCTGCACCCCACAAGACTGTCGTGGACATCGATGGCGACGCTTCCTTCAGCATGACGGCCATGGAGCTCGCTACCGCCTCTCAGTACAACATCGGTGTCAAGGTCCTCATTCTCAACAACGAATTCCAGGGCATGGTCCTCCAATGGCAAGGTTCGTCTTTCATCTCCTATTTGCAAGCTATATTTTTGTTGACGCCCACACTTTAGATCTGTTTTACGATCGCCGCTACTCACACACCGAGATGACTAACCCCGACTTCGTTCTCCTTGCCAAGGCGATGGGCGTCCACGCCATCCGGTGTCATAACCTTGAGGAGCTGCCAGCGAAGATGAAGGAGTTCTTAGAGTACAATGGTAACAAGCCAGTGGTGATGGAGTGCTTGGTTACTAAGAACGAACATGTGTTTCCCATGGTGCGTTTCCTCACGGGTCCAATCGATCATTTGCTCACAATAGCTTTATCTTTAGGTGGCTGCTGGCAAGGCCCTGCACGAGCAGTTGCTACACCCGTCGTTGAAGATTAAACCAAGAGAGCCCTGATTTACATCGTCGCGATCACTGCTATCTCATAAGCCGAAAAGGATACTTCTGGCTTGATATCCCTTGCTTCTTGTATCTTCCCTCTTTGGTTTACCCACGACTACAAAAGCATGCTTCATTGTACAACACCTTTTAACGGCTTATGTTTACTTACCTATCTTTAACACATCGCATTCTTCATTACGCCGCACTTTCTTTTCATCCTGACTGAACAATCTGTATAAACACCGACACATCAGATTTTATCAAAGACTATTGCTCATTGATTCATGAATACAGTGAGTGACGTCATCCCAAAGCAAAACGACCTACGCCACAGTTTTCGAGCTGAGCACGATGATCAAACGCAGTGATATGCTAGGAGCTGGAAAGTTCACTGCATAATGATGAAATTTGATTCATTTTCATTTCAGCATTATTTCATCCGTCATTCATTGCCATTCAGCTGAACACGCTATTCCCCGTCAAAGATCGGTGTTGTGATTTGAATTTATCCGTTCTTCAACGTATGTACTGCACTGGACCTTATTATCTTGCTTATTTCAGTGTATTAAATGTCCTTCACTGAATTTCAATGAAGTATGCAACAGCTATCGGTATCTTATTTGACCCTGTATTGACCCTCGTCAACACCGGATGAAGATCAGTGTTCATCAGAGTTATACAACGTTCAGTAAAGTACGTCATATTTCGCTGCTTAACTCTCCAGTTCCAGGTGGATAAGTCATCAAACGAATGTGATATAGTAAAAATACACCAGTACGTCATGATTGTGATAACACCACTGTGGCGTATTAATACGGCGCAAACTCCTCACCTGTTATTCAAAGCTCCATGGCTCTATTCTATATATTCCTACGGCCCAACCTTTGTTGGTGCAAGATTTGCTCGGTTAAACAGCCATAGGATTACCGCCAGGGCGCTCGATCCGAAGTTGTTGACAGCACACAGCTTGATATTTTTAAAGAAGCATAAGCAAGGCATAACTCGTGCAAATTCTTATATTTGGTAACAGTCGTGGAGCCAAACCAAAACGTCGTACAACTAATGTCCCAACGTCCTACCTTAATATGCTGCTGCCCAAATAGCACCCAGACGATCGACTTCGTCTCCAGATCGACCCCAGAACGAGCCAAGGCCCCATTGTGCACCGCGAGCACCAGCATCAGTTGGAATAGTGGAATTAAAGCATGAACTTGTGATGACACCACCGTTTAGGTTCCTCCCCAGGTTCGTCACGAAACTGACATAAAATACGCGAGTCGTGTCACTATGAACTCCGGTACAAGTCTGAACCTGGACGACATGCTCGCCAGTGCCGAGGGCCAGAGTTGTAGCAGTACCACCTGTGCCACCATGACTCAAGGTCTTTGTGCTTCCGTCTGCGTACTGTGTTGTGTATGAAACGGCATCAACACGTTCTCCACTTCGGATGGTCAGGGAGGTGAGCTTGGGGAGAGTGGATGTAGAAAGGGCAGTGGGAACATCGTTGAAGGCGTTGCCATTCTCCCCACCAGTGGGATCGGCGAGACGAATAGATGACGAAAGAGACCAAGAAATCTTGGTAGAGGTGGGGTAGTGGTCGCTCAACGGTGCACCGGCAGAATCCACGAATGCATCGTTCTCATTGCTGTATGCGAGCGACTGGAATGACACTGTGTTACTGGAACGCACGAGCGTCTTGTCAACCACCTCGCAGGCGACCATCTGTGTCTGAGTAGTCCCGGCTGCGAAAGGGAAGTCGCACACCAAGGCGTCTGCACCCTCTGCCGGGTATGAACCTCCGCGAATGGAGCTAACCCAGGCATCGGTGAGCCCGTTGGAATCGATGAGACTATGAAGGGATTCCGAATCGACTGCTCGGGTATATCGTGTGTTTGTATCGCCCATGATCACAACAGGCATTCCGACTGACCAGGTTTGGACATAGCTCGAGACTTGAGCCAGGTTGGATTGGCGGGCGGTAAGGTCGCCCGAATCGTCACCGGCATCTGCATGTAGGTTATAAAAATCAAACCAGACGCCATCACTAACTCGAACACGCATAAATGTGAACCCCTTCGGCGTCAGGCAATCGCCACTGTTGAGATTGCAGTCATCCCACTTTATGCGATTGAAGTCGATGTAAGGGAAATCGGACAGAGTATTCAGGCCGGAACCAATACCCGCCCCGCCGGATGTTGGGGTGCGGTAGGCATGAGTGTCAGATGCGTATAAAGCGGCGTGGTAGTTGAAGTCCTCCTGGACCTGAACAATGTTGTAGGGTTTGAGGCGAGGGGAGATCAAAGGTGTGTTGACTTCTGGGTCGCCCGACGATAATAGCTCTGTCAAACCTGCGTTAAGTATGGCAGCAACTACCGAAGCTGGAAGGTTTGCATACCAGGAAGGCCAGCAACATTGTATGACAGCAAGGATAGCGATCCTGTTGTCTGTGCAGCGATAGCAGAGGCAATCAATGATAATGTTACGAGGGAACAGAGGTGTTTGCACAGAGGCATGTTTGATAAGATATAGGGTTGTAAGTTCTCGGGGTCGTCCTTCTTCTTTTAAGTCACAGACTGGCAAAGCAGAGAATTTCCTGTCGCGAGGAACGGAAGCACGTTCAACATGGTGGGCGATGATTCAAGATGCATTATGTTGGTCATGAGTGATCATCTGCACATTGACGGGACCGTCGTCGTTCTCACGGATGGAAATCAGAAGCTACAGGAGCGTCCATGGACGCTTTCCTCAAAGGAAGATGACCAACGCGGGCATCGCTGCGTGCGATTGTGACAAGATATCGTACAAGATATTCGCCGGAAACGTGCGACCGGTATAGAACCCAAAACATTACTTCGGCGCATGACAGAAACATTAAATATTGTGACTTCAAGTGAGCGTCAAGCTGGTCAAGGCTTAAACTGTCCATCGCAACTTTGAAGACACCAAGAATCCATGGGCGTTGGGGGAGTTTCAGTATTCACTTTGGTGTGGGTTAAGATAGGCCACAGCGAACGTGCCTAAAAGCAATGAGAACGTTGACAAGAGTTGAAAAAGAGGATAGTTGAGTGTCATGGGTGGTGGACGCATGTGGACAGCTTTTAAGCGGGATGATGGCATGATGAAAGCCTAGCACTCACACATCTCCGATCAACGCACTCTCAATGATATGTACGTGATCTCATATATGTTGGGGAGTAGCCTGCTGGGTAAAGCGTAATCCATTCCTTCATATATCTTGGGCCTCAGGCTTCAAATTCATACTGTGTCGTCTTTTCAAGTTCTTAAGGCACTTACTAACACTATCCCGAGCCGATTGTAGGCCTGATAGTATGGTCGAGAGCCTGCTAAGTTTCCAGTCCTGTGAATCGAGTTATGTTGAGCTGATTTACATAAGAGGCACTCTTTAATTGGCCAGTGCCATATGCATAATCATAATATTAGATTATTAAATCAATCAGATTGCATAGTCAAAGAGAGAAGAATTGAAGCTGTGGCGGTGCAGCTAGAGGCAGCCAAGGCCAACAGGCTCGACGTTTCCATGTGTGCGAGGTCATTATCCTGATCAAAATTGTGCCAGATGCGGCCGAGAAAAGGCGCGACGATTCTTTCTCAGCTTTCACTCCTCGTAACAGAGAGTATTCCATATATCGGAAACCATGCCATCCTTATTCCACTGTCGTACCTAGCACTACGAATTCAATCATCGTTCAGTTATGAACCTGGAAGAGACTATTATCGTAGACCCAATCCACCGACCTTGCATAAGTCGACATCAGTTTGAAGCTTAACTAAGAGAGCGATTAAATATGCTTACGATGAATTCACAGCCTTGAGGACATAATCGACCCTATGGCAAAAGCTCAATTCGTACACCAAGTATAGACATCCTCACTCACCCAGGTGTGACGCGATCGACCAGTAAAGTCGTGGTGATTGTGCCCAGGGACACATCGAGGTCATACGCAATTGCTGCTTTGAGATCAAGGGTTGGTCGTTCCCATTAGGAACAAAGCGAAGTTTGGGTCGGCGGTTTCATGGTCCTATGTAATGGTGTTAGGCTTTCCAATTACAAGACTCGAAGGCGTGTGCAATTTGTTAGACGTAAGAACAGATACCGTAAGGGGGGCCTTGAAAGAACGGGAGCGCTCTTGCAAAAGAAGGAATGGTTAGCAGTTAAGGGATGTTGTTGAAAAACGATGTGAAACTTACAGAGAGAAACGCATGTTGGAGTCTGATGAACAATGTTCGGAAGCCGACTCAATTTTATACTTTGTAAAGGCCTTGGCGTCGACGGTCAGCTGAATGAAAATCGGTGGTTCCAGTGTGCAAGGTTTTTTTTGGGTGACATATCACCGAAAATGACTGCTGTCCTGATGCTCTCAGACTGCTACTGAGCATCCACCCAAAATCCCATACAAAAACCCTGGTCAAGTGTTCGGGCTGGGAGCCCGTTGTTAGGATCAGTCACTGCCGTCGGCCCAAAAGATATACTTCTGTCATCGGTCGAGAATATTGGACCTACAGAACCAGGAAAGAGGGCAATTTCGATCGCTTCATAGTAACATTAGAATTGGGAATGTCAGTGTGCGTTGACGTGGTCTGCCATTTTGAACGGCTTGAGGTATTCCTCACGAAAGGCCTAGAGGATATACGGTGGATCGTCATGCAATTTTTTTTTACGCTGGGCAGCTTGGGATTCAACTCTTCAGCTCTGATGCAGCGTCATATTTTACCTCGTCAGTCTTCTCCTCTTCCTTCAACTCGTCGCTTTTTCCTTCCTCTTGGGCTAGTATTTCTTTCTCTGGGCCAGGGTATCCGTACAAGAGAGGGTCCCAGTCGCGAGAAATCCATAAAAGGTACCTCGCAAAGCTTCTCTGTCTCGGGCCAACAAGTATCCCGTCCCAGCTACTGAGACCCATTACGTGCCTATCATTGTCAACACAACTATACTGATAGTTGAAATCAGGCATCGAAAGCACGAACGGAGCCATCGAGTGTTTCATCAGGTAAGGATCCAACAACACGTGTAGCAGTACCAGGGAAACTCGTGAATGCTTGTATCAGTTTCCGAGGTTTGCATCACGATTTCTTGAGTAAGAGGCTCGGAAGGTGCTGAACGGTAGCCGGCTTTTCCGTTGTATTCGTCCAGGAAAGGTAGGAGAGAATCAACGATGTATCTTTGGGTCGCACTCAAGGTAACAGATACTCAGAAACTCGAATTCCAGGAGCTGCGTCATAATGGAGACCAAGATTGAAAGAGATGACCACGATGAAGTGTTGCAATTGGTGGTCATTTGTCAGCTATTTTTGGTTGCCCATCAATCTGAGGTCTAAATCAGTCACACGCGCTTATCTTGCTAACTCCTTCTTTGACCACCACTACGCTATCTTTAAGCGCGTCCTTATCCGCGATGAACTCCCCGCCAGATCCAGGATCTCCCATATCCACAGACACAGAGTCTCCGCCACCCGAGGAGGCCAACCTTCAGTCCAGCAGCTCAACAGGTCATTTCGTCAACTTTGCTAGCCAAATTGCACAAACTTTTGGAAGTAGTGGGGCGAAGCGTCGTCAACATGCGCTCGGTGGACTCTCTGCTGTGCGCGAGCCCAAGACGAGACGGAGGATGGAGCAGTCAAAGGGAGGAGGTAGTAGCTTAGCAGCGACGTGGGACAATGCTGGTGCCAAGGAGGGTAAACGTGACGAAAGAGATATGATTGATTATAATCTCGTGGAATACCTCAGAAAAGGTGTGGGATCTCGCTCATTGAAAACGACCTTAAAAATGGGGCTGATCATTGCTGGATGTGCCCAGAAATTGGAGATCCTTTTCAAGACGCAGCAATCCATGAACGCTCGTAGTTTGGAGGAAGGTTCGCAGTTCGCCATGATTTAATGAATCTTTATCAATATGCTGAAGCTTCAATAGGCTTCAAGTCTGCATCGAGCACCCTTCTCTGCCTGTATCATCCATCTTGTATCAACATCATCATATAATGCCTCCCAACTTCTTTTCAGAGCTTGTCCGACTCAATCAAGTGCTTGTTGAATTAAAATGAACTGGAACTGCTCAGTATTGCCTTTTTGTCGCATGAACGAAGGGTGTTCATCAGAAGGAGTGTGTATTGCCTCTAGACTAATGGGACTCCTTCCTTCGACTGCTTCCTTCGACCCAGCCGTGATATCCTTCAAGACCTCGGACCAGATGTCACCTTCGCCAATGCACCCTCTGGAAGTACTTTATCATGCTCCATTGTCTGCACTACAGCCTCCACCCAGTGCTGACAGTTTGACAAATTCTTGTCCCGCATATTCTGCGGAACCGAATTGTGCTCAACGATGTCGTCCAGATATACCTCCATATATATCTCTCCAACGTATAAGTTCATTGTGTTAGACGAAATGCCGCTTCCTAGCAACACCGCGGAATCGAATCTTCCAGCGTCGGTGACCTTTTTACCCATTCGAAAGTCCTCGCCGAGCCCAGATGCATGCTGGCTATTGTGGCCGACCTGATAGATGTCTCCAACTGCATTATCGACAGTACTCGAAGCAGTGAGGAATAGAGACCAATGGCGCGGAGATTGGAAGCCACCGGCTGCAGAAGATCCAGATCCAGCCGGTTTATAAAATACGACAAACAGATTCTTGCATGCGCCGTCGCGCTTGAGGCACGCGGTCGACTTCATGGCAGGTTTTCCCTTCCTCGCAGCATCGAGTTTTTGAATGAGACTCGTGCTGGTCTTGGCTGGGGCTGACTTGGCTGGGGCTGACTTGACTGGGGCTGGCATAGCCATCACGGCCGCAGCACAGAAGGCGAAGGTGGTGAAGATCGTGGTGAATTTCATGATAGGTGGGGATATTGAAGAAGAGTTATTTTAATCTACTCCAAAATGTCAACAGGTGTGAAATGCTGAGTCTATAAACGAACCTACTGATCTGACCAGGCAGATGTTGCTTTGTGCAGTTGGAGTGTGGCAAAAGTCGCCCAAGAAGAAACTAGATGAATTGCTAGTCAGCTAGTGAAAGGCATGGATTGAACGCCTGCCACTGACCGTCCAGCGCTTTCTTTGGGGGATGAGGAAATTATTGCACAGAAAACTACCTTTATACTGTTGAATGCTGCTGAGTCTGAAAGTACGGGCCTAATTACCATGAACCTGAACCTCGGATAGTCACTTCCCCTGAGTCAAGGCGGTCAAGGCTAGCCGAAAACCAAGACAAACCAGGGTAGTCACGTCTTAAGCTCCGAGGAATCTTTAGTTGCTCCATTTTGACGTTGTCGGGCTCGTTTAGCCCAGAAGTTCGAGGACTATAATCACATTAAAATCGAAGTTTCACATAGTCCAGGCTGATGGATGGACAATGAGTGAATCTTGATAACAAGACCCGGATCGAATACGCTCTCCATGCCTAATCGCATAGGACGCCAGGCAAACTGGCAAGCAGTACAGAAAATTTGTTGTCGCCTTGAAACATTGCGTGACTTTCCATAAGGATCTGGATCGAGATTTGAAAGTTACATATGTGTCTGCAACCGTAGATATGTGAACATGATAATCGAAAAATCGGAGATCATATTCCAGATTTTTGTAAACCATAACAGACTTTGTATTCTAGATTTGAAATAAAATTTCACCATATTCCGGCCTCAAGTCCCTCTAATTGTGTTGTCGTCCATGTCTGCCTTTCCAGCTGCGTACGCGCCTACCTATCTTGCTATCTTGACAGCGATGCTGAAGAAGAGGAAAACTCGCAGTGGTGTGGCTACCCCCTGAGAGATGGGTCGATGTTTTCATCACCACTGGTGGGCTCGGTAGGTGCCTTTTTCAGAAAGAGTGTTTTTTTTTGCTGAAAGTCATGTTTCAAAGGCTTTTTGTGTGATGCGTTGAGATGCGCAATGCTGTGGCAAAGCAAAAACAAAAAGGGGCTGACACTCCATGGAGTATGAAATTCTCTGATGACATCACAAAGTAGCATTTGCCATCAATCGCCATCAAGCCCAACCATATTTAGTAACATTACCACAGCTGATATGGTGGTGTGACATCTGGAATTTCCAGATTGCTTATGGAAAGTCTCACCCATTGCTCAAGCGCTCAAGTCGGAGGTTCAGGGCTATCTCGTACAAAGGAGGTGGCGGTCTGGCGCCCGAGGAGTGTTACACTATGTACCCAATATCTGCACGGTCCGGTTGAACTTTGAAGAACTCTTCGGAGATACGGAAGTGGCAACCTGCGAGATAATGTTAAGGTAATGAGTGCCTAGGCGCATATGTGGTAACAATATAGCGGACTGGTTAAAAAGGGATTACGGTTGCGTTTTCCTATGAGTCGTAATTATGTAAGTGGAATCTGTCACAGAAGGTTTGAAGGAAACCGCCAATCATCAAATTTTTGCGTTCAGACTTGGCAGACTCCACAAAACGATATGTATCGGGCCGGCTTTTTGCAACTCATTCAATCATTGATTCAAATGTGGAGCGATGCTTCACCATTCTTATCCTGTGGGCCATGGTAAAAGACGAAGGTGATCTAGAGGAAGAACTTCCTATGTATATGGACAATTTATTCATTAATTGACATCAGTTCTAGGGATGCACACTGTCCGTTTACGGTTACGGCTGTGTAATTATGGCCGTCATTGGCATTCCTAGAGACAGAGACGGTACGGTGTAAAAATGGCCGTCGACGGCCGTAAACAGTACACGGTTTAAAAAAAAAATTTAGTACCTAAGCTCAAATCTAGGCGAGTCGACTTAATTTCAGTCTCTGCTTGACTATCATTAACAAGCGAATAATTCCCAGAAGAAGACTTGCACGCCTGAGCGAAATTGTGTCACGTCCCCCTAAGAAAATGCGTTCTACCACCACAGCAGATCCTTGAGACATAAAAAGTTAATCAGTTAAAGAAAAAAAATATTGTGTCGCACCTGGAATTGCTAGAACATCACGCACAAGCCGATATAAGTTGGGGCACTGGGCACGCCTGCCAAGCCACCACCGAAGTGGCTGGCAATTGTGGAATGCCTCAGGACTAAGCTTAAAATAGTCTTCAAGCTCGTCAATCACCTGCAGACTCAGTGGCTGTCATATTGGTGGAAGTCGGCGTAACTAAGCGGAGTTTTAAATCTCCTTGTCGATCTGTGGGCTGTGTGGCTCAACACATGAGCCTAAGCGTTCAAAAGCTATTTATATATATATATGGCTATCTCAGACGGATAAGGCATACGTATGGGAGACTGTAAGTGATTGGATTTTACGGCCATGCACGGCCGTTCTCGGCCGTATTCCACGGTTCTACACGGTACCTAACCATCCACATACCGTGCCGTCCAAGATACATCCAAATGGCCAACGGAACGGACACGGTTGCCGTGAACTGTGCAGACGGATACGGTCATGCAGCCCTAATCAGTTCATTAATTTAATTTAAGTAAATATGGTCTCAAAGCTCCTCCCACGAGGTTTTTTTAATCTGCATCACCTGTGGCGCATAGATTCTGGTGTGATCGTCAGGTTCCTATTTGGTATGTACGCATACTGATTGCTGAGTTTCGACTAGATATTTTGCCTGATGGAGAGCGCAATATGTTTTAGCCTTTCTGGATGGCTGTGAATGGCTGTGACCATTGATGATTGATTGGGTAATCTAAGCTGAAATGTAATGTCTTTGAGTGTGACGGATGTACATCGATGATGTTCAAAAAGAGTGATATTACATTGCTGATCGATCCACTCCACACTCTCCCTAAAATCCTGGGGATGTTCAGGTCGAAGCCTTGAAGTTTGAACCTTGCCTCGATTTTGATAAGATACACATGTAATGCTCAAAATTCTGTTAATTAACTATTCATTGAACGGGCAATAGCGCAAACTTATAATGCTACATAATAAATATGTTCCGAGGATCCGCGAATAAGAAAATACAACAAAGGGTCCAGGAAAGCATGAAGGGACGTAAATAAAGCATTTAAAACCAATCTATTCAGGGTGTTGTTTAGATGACTTCTTCTTGCGTAGCCCCCGCCGGAGAGAAAACATATGCGATAATGTTTCCTTCCCCTTCGACGACGGGCGCGGAGCATTCAATTGCTGCCTGCTCGCTCTCCGTTCGGATAGATTGCTTTGCATGCGACGCATGGCGACTCCATTCTCTTCTTGTGCGAAATCGAATCCGCGATCACGAGTCACGATACCCGTCGCCAGGTCCGTGCGGCTCGCGGCACGCAGATCCACTGAGGCGCGGGAGGCTCGGCGTGAGTGATTTAGGGAAGGCA
Organism: Tephrocybe sp. NHM501043; assembly: GCA_018855915.1. Lineage (NCBI taxonomy): Eukaryota > Fungi > Basidiomycota > Agaricomycetes > Agaricales > Lyophyllaceae > Tephrocybe > Tephrocybe sp. NHM501043. The sequence continues at coordinate 21,869 of JABCKO010015865.1, forward strand.
CGCTCTCATTGATCTGTGAACGGGAGGACGTCCGCCGAGAGGCTACAGAGGCTGGTCGACGAAGGCCATTGAGGTGGGCTATGTGCGCGTCGTGGGCAAAATCACGGTCGGGCTCATGTTTGCTGAGGTAGCGCATGGTGTCTAGGTCGTCCGGAGAGTAGCCAAACTTCCACGCCCGTGCAATGAATCGAGGTGCAAGGGAGAGGAAGAACGTGATGGGTAAGCAAAGCCAAAAGTAGACCGATGTGAAAAGGATGTAGTAGCTTCCGTAGAGGTTTGTGACCAAATATCCGGGAGTGAGGACGGAATAGATTATCTGTCGAGGACTGTCAGATAAAGTCACGTATCATCAAGCGAAGGACTGACTGTGAACAACCAGACGACCAAAATACCAATGAAAACAGCAAAAAAGACCCAAGCATTCCAGGCAGTTGCGCTGAAACCAGTGAAGATGTTTGCAATCATAACAGCGACTACTGCCATCGTCTAAAATCGCTTTAGGGCATGCTTTAACATGGGCCATTGACGTATATTAACTCACCGTAGAAAATTCTTGCAGATAAACACCATAACCATCTGCTCGGGCTGTTGGGGAAGGGAAATACGCGTAAAGAATAATGAAAAAGACGATGGCAGACTAGGACCCGAATTGAACGCTGGGCATGCACAAATAAGGAATGGCACTCACTTGATAGATGCCGTCCAATATATAGATGAAAAAGGACCTCAATCCAAACCAGGTACCTCTTCGGCCATAATGATACAGCTCCGGAACGGCCATCAAGATATGAGAGTCTATATGCGAGTGAGTTCAATGACACTTGGTAGGTTGAAGCTAAACATACCAAGTATACGGTCAAACAAACCAATACCTATGACAGGGGCGATTGTCCAGATGGAGTTCCAGAAGAGGATGTAGATGTAGTCAAGAGCGCTAAGGGCAAGTTAGCGCTACAAACCAAAGGTGGTCGTCATAAACTTACTAATTTCCACTCCATCCATCGTAGATCTGGAACCACCACAGCGCACCGACAGGGACGAAATTCTTGTAAAAGAAGTTCAGAATCCTGTACAAAACATTATGGCCTTCAGATTTCTATAGAAGCCAAAAGTGCTTGTGAAACTCACATCGTCCCGTTCCGGGCGTAAGACCAGTGGCCGTGGACAAGCAAGAGCTTCTTTAGGAATCGGAACTAGGCCAAAAGGTTCAATCAAGCCACCAAACTAATCGTGCGTTCGGACCCACCTGCCCAATAGCGTAGTCCGACGAATTGACAGCCTGCAAACCTTCCTCACCAGAAATCCCAACGCCGACATCCGCTGCCTGTATCATGCTGACATCGTTTGCACCGTCACCAATGGCAAGTGTCATGACGCCTAGGCCATCCTTGACCAGTCGGACAATAAGCGCCTTCTGTAACGGGGATACACGGCAGCAGATGACACCCTCGCACATTGTCGCAAGGCGTAATAGGAGAGCCTGGCTGTTTTCTTCCTCGAATGCCTATGGACAAGCCTCAGACCAAAGCCACATTGCGATCACAAAAAAAAGAAGACGCACATCGAGAAGGGCCGCTCCATCGACGACGAGTACAAACCCGCCGGGACGGTCACCATTCCCTGCTCCAACTATTGAGTTGTTGGTCTGGATACGTTGCAAGGGAATGTTAGCCTCCCGAGACGATGTCGAAGGACGTGGGAGGTCGCCAGGAACATCTGCGAAGAACTTGTCTATAGCATACACCATTTGCTGGTGGACCGAACGGCCCTCGACACCTCCGCGGATGATGATGATATTTGAATCGTTTGCAATCAGGTTAGTGCTTCTTCCGATAGCTAAGGGGAAAGGAATGTTTAAGAATCCTCAGGCTCGAAAGGAAAGCGACGCACCAATAGCAGTCTCGAGCTTGTCCCCAGTGGCAACCCAGATACGAATGCCGGCCCGCTTGAGGTCAGCAATCGTTTCAGGGACACCATCTTGCAGTCGATCCTCAATGGCTGTTGCACCAAGAAGCCGAAGATCTTGCTCTAGGTCACTACAAACAGCCTCGACCTTTCCTTCCCTGTCATCCAAAGCCAGAGAAGCCTCGTGGTATCTTTTGTTCCAATCGAAGTAGTCCGACTCTGGTTGTAAAAGATGTCGTAAGTCTTTACCGATCGCAGAATATATGTAAATAACTGACCAGAGATGACCTTGTATGCGAGGGTGAGAGTTCTAAGCCCACTATTTGCAAATTCGTTCAAATGCACTTCTGTCTCGTCCATAAGCTCCTGTTCGCTACTCTTCAAGCGTTGGAAGATGATGTTATCAGCTCCCTTGGAGAGCATGAACAACCTCCCATCATCCCCCAGCTTTCGCAAGACCACGCTCATCCTTTTCCTCGCGCTAGTGAACTCCAGGATATTCAGCAACTCGTACTTCTCGACATCTGGGGTTGAGGATGGGGTGCGAATCGACAAAATGTCCTTGTCGCGTCCGCAGAAAACGAATCCAACATCTGCTGCAGCCTGAACCAGCGCAGCCTCGTCGGGAGATTGCGACTTGTACTGGATCTCGCCTGTAAGAGGATCCACAGAGGTCACGACGGTATGGCAAAGGGCGAGGACAGTGAAAAAGCCGTTCAGTAGGCGGGCATGCGTAGCGTTCTCCGAGTTGAGGTCTGCGGTAACCGAATCTTCCAGATCTTGCGTCAGCGATGCGTCTCTGAATCTTACTCGCGGTTCCTCGGCTTTCTTCTTCTCCGCTGATTTGAGCTGATTCTGTGAGAGGTGGTGTTGAGGTTTGCCGTGGGTGAGATTGGAACCCGACGATTGCTGGGCAGCCCATAGATCGACGCTCACCTCCATGGGTGCGATATCGATCACACTGTCGGTCGAGACCGGTTTGGGGGGTAAAACCTCGCTAGATGCCACTCCATCTTCCATGTCTTCATCGCCCCTGTATGCTCGTCCTCCAACAGAGCACTGCCGGAACACCATTGAATTCTGCATATGTGTTAGCAAGTATGGAAAAGGGTGATGTGTGGGCACTTACCTGGGTTAGAGTCCCCGTCTTATCCGAGAATATGTACTCAATTTGTCCTAGGTCATCTGATAGATTCCAGCTTCTGCAGATGGTGGCTTGCCCGGTCTTCTCGTAGCAAATGTCTCCATCAAAGTAGATGAAGGCGGCTTGGCACGTGCGAACAAACTCTATTGAAACATAAAGAGAGATGGGAACGATCGTTTGGAATCTGTTATAACCCGTTAGAGACCAAGGATGACGGTAGTGGGATGGCATAAATGACATACGTCAGAAGGGAGAATACCCAGGTGATGAGGCCGTTGATACGAGGGTTGTCGTCACTCAAAGTGGCGCCGTAAAGCCAAGGTGCGTTCAAGGGGAAGTATTTGACTTCAAGTAATGAATCAGCTATAGCGCATACGGTGGCCATTGCTGCCAGAACGAGAAGATTAACGATTCTAGGGGTGAAACGTGTAAGAACGCGTGACCGGGGTCGAAGACTTGCGGCACATACACTTGGGGATTCATCTGCCGCTCGACCTTGCTACGTTTACTTGGGGTACCTCCAGAGTTCATGACAATCTTGGTATCGAGACCGGTGAACATGACAACACCAATAGCCCAGCGCGTGTTTCTCAGAACAGTACCACGCAGTAGGGTGACTGACAAGTCGATGGGCGATGAGTCTCCGCTGACTTTAACGTTAGCCTGAAGACGATACATGTCCACATCAGGGCGGTCGCAATTGATTCGGAATGAATTTTCGCTGGTAGAGCACGATACTGCATCCCGAAGGTGGGCTAGCGAAGCCACACCGTGTCGGGACTTGAGATTGGTTTCGCCATCCAAATTTTTCGTTTCGACGAAAGCAACGTCGTCATCCTCCGAAGTCGCGCAAATCATGATGTCAGCCGGAATGGGCTCGTTGTCCATGATTTTTACGAAATCGCCGACTTTGAGATCCTCCCAAAGAACGCGCTGCCAATGCGGTCGTATGCCCTTCTGTTTCTCGGCGTCATCCACGAAGCCCTCTTCGTATTCCGCGTCAGAATCATAGCCAGCATGTGCATCATCCGCAGATGCTTGATTCGATTTTCTGCGTAGTGGCCGGGTCAAGCCCCGGACAAACGTCTTGCTTTTCCCTTGCATAATATTCGTGTTCTTCCACTCTCCACCAGCCAGAACTTTCACCGTGCTGTGATTGATACGCTTGTCGGACTCGTGTCGTTTAATGTCTTCGTACCCATCCTTGAGGGCGGTGATTCCGAGGATGATGATCAATGGCAGGATGACCACTGCGGGGGAGATGGTGGCAAACTTGGGGAAAAATTGGAGGATGGATATAGTAAGGAAGAACCTGAAATGCCGTCAATACGAAGTGGGAAGAAAAAATATTCAGGTGACACCTACAAGTTTGCTATACGCCTAAATTGCTCAAGGAGGTTTCGGGGGAGGAATGTTATTATTGTGTATTTCGAAGTAATGACCTGGTTGCTCGTGAAGACGAATTCGGGTTTCGGCTTGCCCTTGCGATCGAAGTGATGCTCTGGAATATTTTCATTCACGTATATTGTTCGGGGGGGTCCAGGTTGTCTTTTTTGAGAGAAGAGAGATTCGACATTGAACGAGGCCACCCGAGAATACCAACTTTTGGCTGGTTTAGAGCCGACCTTGGTCGACATGGCCTAGGACGTGGCAGGGAAGAAGACGCAGTGAACGGAGGGTCAGGTAGATATCTGCGAGAACAGATCCATCATCACAGCCGCCCAGTAAGCAGTCCTGATGGGTTGAGCTCAAACCGTCAAACTGTCGATGAATCATCTTGTCGGACTTATTTGGACCATCAGCTGCCATCAGGTGGGACCTCCTGAAAGCCCCGGTGAGAAATGATGCAACGTCGAGGGCGCCGCTGACGTTTTCGTATTTGTGAAGTTCCAGGAAGAGTGGGTTCCCTACATGTTGTCAACAGCCACCTGGCATCCGTGATGACTTGGTCGCTGACAGCATGTCGAGAATGACATTCAAATGACCTGCTTCCCTCCTTCTTCAGAATCTTGGCAAAACATATATCCACTCATGAAAATTAAACGAAGTAAATACTTACCCTGAACAGCATGCACAGCATGTTTGATCTCTGGGCGCTGTTTCGATTGGCTATTTGAGGTTCGGACTAATTCGGGCCGACCCTAAGTCACAAGTCGGCAGGAAGCGAAGGAAGGGAACATCACTTGTGGAGCCCGACACACACCTCCTTCACACATGCGAAGCGCGGAGGCGAAGGAGCTAGCACTAGCGGAATGGACGAAGAACTGGAGGAGGACCTTCCCATCCGAAGGCTTCGCCATAGCGGACACGAAACTGCCCACATGGAATAGTGTAGCTTGCCGGCGTTAATCGAACTCCATTCATTCATTCATTCGTGCCATTATCTATGGAAGTAACTCCTGCATGACGCTTACATAGAATACTTTCGCGTTGAAAAGTCAAGATTTCGGTCATGCGTGCATCCAGTCTCTCAGTGAATCAGGCTTCCACGGCTAACCTATTGACCGCCTGATTCAAATATTCACTGAGATGCCGCCCAGCATCACCATCCATGCTACAGACCGATTGCCAAACCACGGGCAGGGTCTTCTATGCTAGCCAGTATCTCCTCAATCAGAGGTACGGGTTTGATTGGGATTCAAAAGAATTAATTTCACAAACCGTTGACACTCCATAGCCTGCTGGAACTTGGGATAGTCTGTCTGTACCTACTCGTTCAGATTGGAAGACCAGGAAGACCTGTTCCCCTCGCCACTCTACCGTATTGCAGTTATTTGATCATCCCATGAAAACCCACCTCCACACCCCTGCATATACTCAGCCGCATATCATAAACCAAGCTAGATCTTGGCTACTGGGCTGAGTGAAGTTCAATGGGACTTGTACAACGGGCATTAGGACAGCGTTACAGATGCCAGCTGCAATACTTACCTGTGCCTTCCACATCTAAGCTTTCTCGTGAGTCTGCGTCAACCTCCTGTCCTCCTGTTGCCATTGTTCCATCCGAGCCAGGCATAGATTAAGCCCGAGTCCTGCTCATGCCACTGTTCCAGACGAGCCAACCCATAAATTGAGTCTATCGACCTCTGATGTGAGTCCGAGTCTTCTGAGTCTGGCCAATCTTAATCATCCTCCTCAAACCAACCTTCCAGCTGGTCCAATCCACAGATAACGAGCTTGCTCCAGCCAAACGCTCTGCATGTATCAACAACATCCGGGATCTTGACATAAACATCGGAGAAGTCCAAGATGAAAGGTTTGGTAGAAGATGTGTCACTCGCGACGTCCAAACGTCGGCCGATCCAGCGCCATTTCTTGCGGAAATCGCTAGATTTAGGTTGTATATGATAAGTCAGCTAGAGTATGCGTTGCTTATCATGATTCAAAATCCAGCCAAAATCGTCGGTCACAACTGGATGGGAGATGGAACGTATGGTGCAAGGTTCCACAGATCTCCTCCCAAATCAGGTGTCAAGTGATATGCTAATTGAGGCTTTTGCACGTATCCACCCACAGGCCAAATAGTGGGGGCGATTTTCCAATCACCAGCTACACCGCTGGAGTTGTAGATGGTCACTACTCCGGCAGGCTGATCGACGATATTTCACTTAGAGAACAGTACGTCCTCGTTAAAAATCCAACAATGTCGCACCAGGTTCATTTTTTGCTTGGCATCGCGAATTGTGAGCCATATTTTATTTCCTCCTATGATCATGTGGAACTTGATCCTAAACATGCTGTTCTGACAGGGTTGAATCCGTGCTGATAGCCCAGACCTGGACAAAGCTGTCATGCATAACGGCAAGGAGAGGTCATATACACTGATATACCCATTTTGAGGCCAACTTGCCGTGGTCTCCCTAGATCTGTTATGTCAAAGAGCAGGTCAGAGCAAGCCACAAGTGCTTCACGCTCCGAAAGGGCAGGTCTCAGGGAAGGATTTCCCTCTAGCACTATCCGCGGCGTTCATGAGTACGAAATTGCTTTCGCAAATGCGCCAACGCACCTTGCCCAGTTGACATGTAGCTTCCTTTGAGATAGTACTAACTGGTATCCAAAGTATCCAAACATTCTCGGCTTTCCTCGATATGTTTTCAAGATAAGAGATGCCAGTACTGAAGTAATCGATTGATCCTCCTATCTACAAAAAAAAACCACTACAAAACCATAACATTTTCTGGCAAACTGTGCAAGCATGGAGAGCTCAACAAGCTGCTAGTATATCGCTCGACAGTGAAAACTTCCCAAAAATGCCGAAGCTGCGTTCAATCTCGTTGCTCTTCCACATTTGGTCGTCGAATTCAAAGGCATAGACAGAGACTTGGGGCTCCCTTTTTGATGCGCAATTTAATCCTGTAAGGGCGGTTCGTTCAGCTGAAGGAGCCGCAGCATTGGATCCACGAGACGGCCATCCTGATCTGTATTTGAGAGCATCAGTGGGCGTGCGTTCGTACTCAATTTGTTTGAGCATTTAAAGCTTGAAAGTTGAGGGCTTACTCTGTAATCAATATTTTCTTTCCCGGACAAGCCTTCCTCAATGTCGGGATCACCACTTCAGAAAGGAATTTGCCCGCGTTCTGAGCGGTATGGCCGTCGAAGAATGCGCTTAATATAGTTGGAAAACCAATGGTCAATTCCATAAAACATTGCATTGGAGAAAAGCACGTCTCACTGGGCATTAGCTGCGACGAAATCCCCCTCGCAAAGGATTGGATTGTCTCTGTATTGTACCCAGGTGTGCGCTGTAGAAACAGGTGTCGAAACACCCATAGCTCGTAACTCGCCTAGGAGGAGGACGCACTCAGCGGATGGAAAATAGCTGCTGATTATATTGAGACGCACTTCGAGCTCGGTGTACTTCTGAGCTTAGTTGGGCAGGACTGTCTTGGACCTAGATGGCCTCAACCAAACGATATAAAGGGACCAAAAAGGCACGCCCACCTCATTTCCGATCGTAAGCCCAACGAATCTGCTGGGGCCAAACTTGTGGTATGCATCCCGAAATGACATCAGATCTTTACTGTATTTCTATAAGCATTAATTTAAATGGATCAAGTGGAAATTATGCTCGTACTCAGTCGCAGCAGTGTTTGCATGAACACCTCCCTGTCACATGAATATTTTCAAATGAATCTAGGCCCCAGATGCAATAGCGCTTACTGGTATGTATAATCCTGCAAGAATGCTAAGGCCCTCCTTTGCTGCGGCTGTTGACGCTCTATCCAAAGCATCACAGTCAAACCCGACGATTCTCAAAGCCTTGAAATCGCTTTTCTTGATAGCAGCCGCAACTTCGTTCCACTGCGCAAGTTCGAATTGGTGTCAAAAAACTGGTGAGGGTACAAATATTGGTATTTCCTGACCTGTGCCTGGGTTCGGCATTCATATCCCGACGCACTCCCAACGCCATTAGAGACAGTTATCCCTGAAAAATAGTTTGAAGCTAAGACACCGGTGACCATGACGGCAACAGCAAATAGACGGAGAAGACAACAGCCCATGGGTCAACTTGTAGGGTTATTGACTAGCGAAGAGAGTCGGAAAGATACCATCAAGTCGCCAAAGAGCTTTAATATATTGTTACTCCTGATTCTGAAAGGATGAAAGACAGTTCTTCTGATAAGCCTCCCACCCGGCATACAATCGTAGTTGTTGGGCTTCTTCCCCGAGGCATTGCATAGTAAGCGGATCGGCGCTCAAAGTCCTCGGCTACCATACCGTGGCACCTGACGAGCAGTGAGTATTTGTTGGGATAGCTCGCAGACTGTACCTACCTCCCAAAGTATCCTCAACAAACGATGCCGAATGCTGGATGTGGGCTAGTGAAATTGTGCTGTGTCTGGACTTGAGATTGGTTTGGTGGCCCATTTAGATTGTCAACTTCGAAATCCTCTGAAGGAACGCGCTGACAATGCAGTTCGTATGCCAGTCTGTTTCTCGGCATCATCCACGGAGGCCTCTTCGTAATACGTTTCGGAATCATAGTCAGCATGCGCACCAGCCCCCGGACAACCTAACCCTAAGCGTCGCATCAAATATGACTTCCTGCACCACTTCAACATTCGTGTGGTGACGTATTAGTGTGGACGTTAGTCACAAAGCTTGCTCCGTCGTATTATATCAAGTTGAGACGCTTACTGATACTGGCCGATATTGCGAGATTCTGTCCTAGTGCAAGGGCTTCAAGCGGGTGTGGCAAAAGCTTCAATAGACATGTAATGTATCAAGCAGGAGCAGAACGAGGGGTACAACTCAATGTCAAAAAGTGGGTGTATATTTGCCCTGCCTATGGAGTCAGTCGATTCGTGCTGTGCGCGAATGTGGTGCAAGCCGTCGGTCCAGTCCCACCAACTTTCTTCCTTGAGGCCAGGCGACGCCGTAAAACACTGTTTGGAAGCACAAGTCGCTGTGCCCAAGTGAAGGATAGCGAGTGTGGGGAGAACAGGGCTGCCGCAAGGGAGGATGGGGAGGATCACAAAGATTCAGATGGTGGTGCCCAGATTATTCACCAATGGCTCGTGCAATAAATCCTGATAAAGGCAAGAGAGGAACTGAGCGCGGAGCATCTAAGAGCGGAACACTTGCAGAGTAGTTCTCGCGTATTCGAAGGTCGGCTTCAACAACAGCGGCACGAACCCATTTCTCCAAACGAAGAACGAGGTTATCGTACCACTGAGCCACATAGCTCAGTCCACGTCAGAAAGCATCTTGTATTGGGGCGCCCTGGGTGTACCGTCAGAGTTGTGTGGAATTCAAGGCAAGAGAAATACCGTACGCATTTGTTCAATAAAATGAAGCCTCGGTGCTCATAAAATGTATTTAGAGCGCTGGCCATCGCTGGATAGCGTCACAAGATTGCTCAAAGTGGGAACAATAGAAGTCCAATTGATGGATAGACACGGCTGTGCGAGGAACAGTGGGAGCGGGGGGAAAGGCCATTGGAGACAAGGACTTGGACAAGATCTTCACAGCTACACCAGTACACGGAAAGTTTCTCGAAGTCTGGAAATCTCGAGTTCACAGCTTCAACATACATATATAACACAGTTACAATCTTGAAAGAGGCAGAGGACGAGGTTGGTCTTCAATATACAGTGACCTGGATTCTGACATCTCGATTGCAAATCAACAATTCTCTGTGGGGTCTGGCCCAGGGGGCTTGAATAATAAATATTCTAGAGGTGGTTCAACAAGTTGCTCCAATATGTCAGCCGAGTCCGAATACAGTCTTCAGGCAGATTGGTTGGGGAGAATACGACGTGGGGGGCAGGGATATTGAACAGATTGGACGAACTCGGGGCTAGGAAATGGGTCGTCGATTACTATAGGCTCCTACGAAGTGTGCCATGGCGCATCGGGCTCTGGGTGCTCTTCAAGGATCTCGTCTACTACGACGGGCTCTGTGGCCACTTCCTCGGCATCCACCGCCTCAAAAGGAGCACCCTGGTGTTCCTTTTTGAACTTTGCGAGCGCGTCACGTAGTTGCGAGATCTGATATGCACGACCAAAGGAATTGACCAGAATTTCGGCTTCGGCGTGGGACAGTCGCCACTGTTGCAGCGCTGTTGAGATTGCAGTCATTCCATTATGATTCTTTGTAGGCCTCGTTCCTCGTGACAGAGATCATTCCATGTATAGGAAACCATGTCATCCTTATTCCACCGTGTAGTACTTAGTACCACGAATTTAATCCGAATTTAATCATCCTTCAGTCATCAAACTGGAAGAAGGGGTTGTTATTGTAGACCCAATCCACCGACCTTGCATACATTGAATACTTTCAACATGTTATTCAAAATTGCCTGGCTACATATCTGAAATCATGCTATCCTTACTGCACTGTTGAAGCCCTGGTACTACAAATTCAATCATCGTTCAGTCATGAACCAATATAGAATAGCTAGGGATTCTGAGCCCAGAGGCGACAAAATAATCTCCTTTCATGTGGTTGTGTGTCACATCCATTATATCACTTCACTCAACACGAAGGAGGGGCTAGTATTGTAGACATAATCCACCCACCTTGCATACATCAACATCAACTTGAAGCTTAACTCAGAGACCTATTAAATATGCTTACGATGTATTCACGGCCTTGAGGACGTAGTCAACCCTATGGCAGAAGTTCAATCAGCACACAGTATAGATATCTTCAATAAGAATACACTCACCCAGGTGTGACGCGATCGACCGGGAAAGTCGTGGTGATTGTGCCCAAGGACACGTCAAGGTCGTATGCGATTACTGCCCTGAGGTCAAAAGCGTAGGTCGTTCCCATGAGGAACAAGGTGAAGTTCGGGTCAGTGGCTTCATGGTCCCAGGTGATGGTGGTGGGCTGCCCAATTACAAGGCTCAAAGGCCTGTGCAAATTAATAGACGTGAGAGCAGATGCCGCGAGGGGGCCAAGGAAGAACGGAAGAGCTCTGCAAGAGAAGAAATGTCAGCAGTTGAAGGATGTTGTTGAAAAACGATCGAGAACTGACAGAGAGAAACGCATGTTGGAATCTGGCTAGGAATATGCGAATGTCGACTCTATTTTATACTTTGTAAAGGCCTTGGCGTCGACAGTCACCACACGGTCAGCTGAACAAAATATCAGTGTTTCCAGGAGATTGAAAACCGCCAGCGACACGATTGTGATAATATCGCCGGTAATGACTGACATGTGCTGATGCTCTCAGCCTGCAACAGAGCATCCACTTAAGATCCCATATGCAAAACCCAATTGTTCAGGTTGGGCACCCGTTGTTAGGGGTAGATCTGTGTTTCTGACGGATATAAGAGGTATTGAGCGCCTGGGACACGATCGTGGCAATATTACTGCGGATGACGGCTGTGATAAATGCTCGAAAGGATAGCATTTTCTCTTGCTTCATAGACACGAGGTTGCAAATAGTGATTCGCGCTGACAGGGTCCACCCTTTACACACTCCTCGAGATATTCATCACGAAAGGCCGGGAAAATATAAGTTGGGCCGTTGCGCAATTATTCACCTCGGGGAACTTTTGGCTCCGACTTCAGGTTCTGATGGAGCCATCCTCGTTATCCCCTTTAGTCTCCGCGTCCTTCTCCAACGCCGTGGAGCCTGTATTTCTCTAAGTATGGACACAAGTTGCGGGAAATTCGCAAGGTGTAAGAAAGACCGCGATAACTCAGCCCTGAGTGTTAGGTGGTCGTTTTTACACGTTTTGCTAGTAGTCCATATTGCATAAATCTCAGTCTGATCAGTCACACGCACTTAACTTCCCAAATCTTTCATTGCTCACCACTACGCCACCTTTAAACGCGTCGTTATTTGCGATGAGCCCCCCACCAGATCAAGGATTTCCCATATTCATAGACGCACAATCTCCGCCACACGAAGAGTCAACCTCCACACCAGAAGCTCAATAGGTCTTTCCGAGGCACCTTTGCAACTAAACAATGTCAGCAATCTACCCTTAACTTGAACACATCGCATTCTTCATTATATAGTACTTTCCTCTCATCCCGACCTAAACAATATGTATCACTGAAACATATCAGATATATCAAAACAAGAACTTATCAATGCTCATTGATTCACGGATACACTGCGCAACGCGACGTCCTCCAAAACAACTCGCGCCACAAAGCTTTTCGAGATGAGCACAGTGATTAGGTCGAGTAAAAACTTACTAGGACGTCAGGATTGCGCATGACGCCTCCTCAGCCTATGGCGTCAATATGGATCATCAATATGGAAGCGAACTCATTACCTGTTATTCAAAAGTCACTGACTCTAGTCTATATAGCCTCTTCTTACATAGATGATGGCACGTTGTGCAATCACAAATCACAACGTCACTTCCCCCCTCTGTGAGCGCAGCATTTGTTCCGTCTCAACCACGCATAAGATTACTGCGAGGATAAAATTTGGGCGTACTATCCGAAGTTACTGACAGTGCGCAGCTTAAAGTATTTTAGATATTCCAGTAGCTTAGCCGGAGCGACGTGGGACAATGCTGGTGCCAAGGAGGGTAAATGTGATGAAAGAGATATGATTGATTCTAATCTCGTGGAATACCTCAGAAAAGGTGCGGGATCTCGCTCATTGAAAACGACTTAGAAGTGGGGCTAATTATTGCTGAATGTACCCAGAATTGGCGATCCTTTTCAAGATGCAGCAATCTACGAACGCTCGTAGTTTGTAGGAAGGTTCGCTGGCGCAAGGGCTTCAAGCGGGTGTGGCAAAGGCTTCGAAAGACATGTAATGTATCAATCATGAGTAGAACGAGGGATACAAACCCAATGTCAAAAAGTGGGCATATATCTGCCCTGCCTATGGAGTCAGTCGATTCGCGCTATGCGAGCATGTGGTGCAATCCATCGGTCCAGTCCCACCAGCTTTCTTCCTTGAGGCCAGGCGACGCCATACAACACCGTTTTGGAAGCACAAGTCGCTGTGCCCAACTGAATGATAGATAGTCTGTGCGGGGAGAAGAGGGCTGCCGCAAGGGAGGATGGGGAGGATCAGAAAAGTTTAAATGGTGGTGGTGACGATGAAACTGGAGAGGAGAAGTATGTCAATGGCAGGCACGAGTAAAAAACTTGCAAGTGGGCTTACCCTTGAAATTTGAGGAGGCGATGGACAAATACATAAACACCGTTTCCGACTTGGTGAAAGGCCTTGAGTTCCAAATCCAGTGGAGTAGGCTACTCAAGCTGACGACGGATGAGAATGCAGTGACGTCCGTATTGTCGATGATGACGATGAAGATCCCAACCATACGAGAGGCCACTATCATTCACAGTAGTTGTTGTAGTATCCATTTACATGAGGCATCCAATACCGCGTATATGGCATTGCTTCATGTGAACATTTGGCATAGTTGCGTTGGTGAAGAGTTGGGGGCGGCTATAGAGGTGAGTTTTCACGTGGTTGACGCGTTTGAAGCTGTCACCTACCTAAAAGATATAGGTTTCTTTTTCGCAGATTGACCAAGATACGACACATAGTAAATACATACCTCGTTAAATTACTATTGACGGGATAAGCTTCAGCGCTGAGCGTTGAAGCGCCGAACTTTTGTGTCTGGGGGTCGCTAGTATCGTAAAAAGTCCAGGCCGAAGCGTGTGACTGGTGCTTATCGTCAAGTTCAAACGCAACCCACTTGTTGTCCGCTGACCATGAAATTCTCTCGTGGAGTTGCGCAGATTTTCCCATCACGTTAATGTTGGCTCAAACTTTCATTCTAGTAGCTTCTTCTCAAAGTCATACTACACTGCACTCCTTCTCGGAATCGCTATTTGAAGCGCGACGTCTACGTTTGGGACATTGCCAAACGAGTTACTGGACGAGACATGCAATAACATCGCGTTCACGAAGGGTCTCTTAATCAAGGTCTACGTCGGGATCTATTCCTCTACACGACTGTCTTGTGCTTCTGCTTTACCGCATAACCTTTCTTCGGTAGACGTGCAGTTTGGAAGTAATTCCAGGGCAAAATGACCTGAGAGCTGGATCAACAATTCCAACTCATGGATCGCTCATGGATCGCTAGCGCTCCCCTCGCGCTAATATACCGTCAGCACTTGGATCGTCATTCTTCGCTCTTGGCTGGGAGATGCTCAGGTTATACTAGTGTGGGCAGTGCGAGAGCCTCATCTGCAGTTAGTGGACTAAGGTTACAGCTTTTTTGATTTTGGTTACATCATGGCTACAGAGTATTCCTCGATAAATTACCATATCACTGAACAGAATATCGTCTGCCGTTGCCTCTTCTTTTCGCTTTTCTCGGAACCCTGCTTACATATACAATAATTCAACCCGTAACGTTTTAAAACTTCTATTCATTAGTTTACAACAAGTAGAATGAATGCATATTGGCGCTCGATAGAGGCGTATAATCCCAAGGAGTGTGCATGTAGACAGGAAATGTGCGTGTCCCTCCCTTTGATTACGGGGCAGGGGGGGAGGGGGGGGGATTAATGCACGGGCTGCTCAAAAGGAGAAGATACAAGGTCGATAGTCACGGTGACTCGAGAAAATAAGGGTTGAGGCTATCAAAGCATCATCCAGGAAGACCACCCGCTAGCGTGCCGGACTGCCTACCGTCCCCTCATCCTCAACATCATTGGATGATGGTGCAGTATTCCGGCTGGGAAGGCGTACGAAGGTAAGGAGGGTAAACGAGGATGCAATTGTTACGGTCGAAAGAATGAAGATCGCCCGCGGGAACGTCGCGACTGTCTTCATGTAAACGAGACCGTACAACGCGGGACTGATGATCTGTGATCTACACAACGCCACAAAATGTGATACGTTAGTTTTTGGCTTGAACACATCAAGGATGAACAGAATAGAATGGGGGTGGATTAAAGAATAGAAGGTAGAGAATGACGTACGACATGGCCTGGAGAACACTTAATGCTCCAAAGAGCCTTCCAGACTCCGTGCCGCCACGACGGCGATACAATGCGAGGGCAATGCTCTGCAACGCCGGGTTAAGTCCGGCGCCCATGCTCGCCATCATGCTGAAAGCAGTGAAGGCAAGCGCAGTAGGTGCCAAAGCCATAAGGGTATATGAAATAACCTCGATAAAGAGGGACACGCGAGCGAGACTGAGGTCAAAGGTTGAGGAATGTGGAGTTTTCGGGGTGGTGCCCGGGGAAGAGGAAAGGAGTGGCTGAGTCTCTGGCCTACTGGGAGACCCAGGTTGTCGTTTAAAGACTTTGATAAAACCTGCATACCGGTCAAACGATACCATTAGAGCGATAAAAGCTGGAGCGTACATGGTAGAATGACGGTTAGGAAGGCAGCACGCGAGGCGCCAACAAGTGTGAGGAAGTAGCCCAGCTATAGATTAATGCGTTGTTCAATCTCGCTAAGACGCTATTAACAAACACTGACTGTTTCTGATGACCAGCCAAACGTCGCCGCTGCATATTGGAACTTCGTAGTGTAAGAGCCCTGTGAACATTATCAACCAGACTGTTTGAGAAAACCGTCATCTAGACATACTATGATCGATACAGCCAATCCATATACACCGGCGACCAGTGTCAAGTTCCAATCTCGCCTTCTCCTTTTCAGTGGGTTTTCGCCTGGAGCTCTTTCCTTGAGTTCAGGCAGTAAGATGCTTAACGGAGACAGGAATGCGAATAAACGCTTTATTCGTACACGCACGCCCGAAGCTGGGCCTTGGGAGGTTTCCCGTAGTTCAGCGTTATATTGTTCGCGAGACTTATCCATCTGGAGCTTTAGAAGTGACTCCGGAAGGACGAGGTAAACCACAAGGGCATATAAGACGTGTATCACAAATGCCGCGTAGAATACAGAAAGGGCATCCCCAGTGAAACGTACAAGCAATCCACCGAGGGTCGGCCCGACTGCCATACCAGAGAAAAGCAGTCCTAACAAGAGGGATAGTGTTCGTGATCTATTTTTGTTATCCAAGAAAGAGAGTTGTCAGGCATGTGGGAGCAAAAACGCCTCATGGCCCGAGTAGATGCATACCGTGAGCTTTCGGTGGTAGTATCAGCAATGTAAGCATGCATTGCGGCCATAACAGCCATGATGCCTGATGACGCGTGAGTAATTGCTGGGGTACCTAGGAGGATATCCTGACCTCCAAGAGTACCCTCAACTAGGGGTCCGAGAAGAACAAACCAGTAGCCTCCCGGAAGGTGCTGAAAGTTTTTCGTAGTGAAAATCAAGTTGAAATCCGTGTATAACAAACCGATGACGGAGATGGATAGAAGGCGTTTCCGTCCATGACGATCAGAGTACTGAACACATAGCAAGGCCATAGATCAGCTGGGCCTCCGCATCATGGAATGAATACGTACTGAACCCCACCACCCTGCCGTAATGCAGCTGAGAAGGCCCATTGACGAAGTGTAAGCTATGACGTCATATCAGTACAGGCTAACCAAATGGGAACCAACGCAAGCCCGAAATTTCCTCCAAGGGAGTGTTAAGTAAAATGTTCTCACCGGCAGCCAGCTTCGCCACGGCAGCTTGTACAACGGGGTCCGACGCACAAGTGTTTGTAGTAAAAGAAATTGCGCTTTCTTCATACAGAGCCGGGTTGAAAGACATTGAGCGGGCAAAGTTAACTCCAAATGAACTATTTCTAGAATCAGAACTTGGTATCAGAGGGGGTAAGATTGGGGTGAATCCAGGAGAGTCGAAGGTCCCACCCGCAACGGGGAGAGTGAGGTGGAAGATGTCAGGTTTAAGCACACTGCAGACGATAAGGGTGTATATTTCTATCCTTGGCGCCAGCGTTGCCGACATTGCAATAGAAGTAAATGGTATAACAGAAAGGAGCCTGGAACGCTTATCAATGAGAAGCCAAAGGACGTCGGTGGCCCGAGAAAAGCGTACCACCAAGGCGAAGGCCTCTTCCACCACGGAAGATGTGCGTTGTGAGTACGACGTAGGTGATAGTCCGCATCAACGTCGATCTCTGACCCGCCATGCTGGTGTGAGTGAACGGACTCCTCTAGTAGTTCGGCAACTTGCTCTCCCACAGCCACTGTGCCTTCAGGTAAAGCAAGGCTCTCTGGGTTAGAAAGGTAGGGCCCAGGGGAGGGAGAGCGGCGGGCGGACATGGTGAGCGTTATAGTCTGAGTTCAAGCTGACCACGACCTAGGAACACACGCGATAACCGGCTGAGATGAACTTGCGCCCCATAATACATCATCTGAAATTCAGTTATCTTATCAGATCTGATTGCAACCGGCATCGCGTGACGCGTCGCTTTGGTGTTCGGCCCGAGCGAATCGGAGCGATAACTTGTGCGCAGCCATGGTCAGTCCTCGCCTGCTCAGTCAACTTGCTCCATTGACCGTTTGAAAGTCATCAACTGCAACTGTCGACATCCCGCAATCTATCAAAGACACTCTCCGCAAGTTCAGGTTCGCGCGGAGAAGCTCAGGGAGCGCGGCCCTGGTCATCAAGATCAACAAGGCCAAGCTCGTCCTCGAAGAGGTGGAGCAGTTCGACAACATCAGCGTCGAGGAACTGGCGGAGGGTCGGTGCTTCGATACGATATCTCGTGTAATTTAACGCGTTTTGCAGAGCTTCCGGAGAACTCCCCTCGCTATGTTGTGTTGTCGTATGAGCTGAATCACAAGGATGGACGCAAATCATTCCCTCTCGTCCTCATCAACTGGTCGCCCATCACAAGCGAGATCGGTTTGCTGACCCTTCATGCTAGCGCATTGCTCAACTTTCAAACGACGGTAATGTCGAATTCGCGGCGATCTTTCACATATCTCAGCTAATTGAATCGCAGGCTGATGTGAGCAAGATCATCGAGATCAGGGATGGGCCAGAGGGGCTCACGAAAGAGGTCATTGACGCGAAGCTGCTCGCCAGCTAGGAGTATACCAAGATACTAGTGCTTCTAGGTTTGTGTATTATATCGATAAAACAAATTGTCTAAACCATTAGCCTATCAACTCATCGTTGTCCGACCTTTTATGAGAAGCAATTCGGTACCTCATGAATAGTCGCCCATGATTCCTCCAAGCACCCACGCATTCCCAATCACATACACCAGACTTCTCACCCACAACCCAAAAAACACATTTTGACCCAGGAACTCAAGCCTGTAGGCCTCCGCCAACCACAAAGCTTGTGTGCCCACCCACACGGCGCCATATGTCAGTGCACGCTTTGGAGTTGTTGATAGACGTGGGAAGATCAAGGGAAGGAGGAGCAGGTACCACAAAAAGTACTGCGACGTGCATACTTTGTTGAAGATGACGAATAGGACCGTTTGTACGAACCACGCGAACGGGAGGTCCTGCAAGCGCTTCCCAAACGCGAGGCCTGTCCCCACTGCCAGCCCCATCTGTGGCACGAAACTGGTCAGCGGAGAGCGTACGAGACGCCCCAAAAAGCCTGAGTGCTGTGTGGGAACACCAGGAACGGGGTAGGTGAGATATGTGAGGTAAAAATATGGGGAAAAGTTGTGTCGATGGTCAAGCCGATGGACGTGATAGAGGTAGGATTCGTAGAGGAAAGGATATCCCCAACTGTTGAACCTGTCAGTATCCTGCATATCAACTAGAATAGTAACGCACACAAGATAGCACACGCCTCCCAACGCCGCGAATGTGCCCGCACTAAGTATCACGAACCTCACTGTCTTCGGATTGAACAACGCCCTCACATAACCCTTCCACCCGCGTGTCCTATCAGCACCTCCAATGACCCCAAGGCATGATACACCGTATATCACTGGGTAGATCTTCCAATGCGTGGACAAGCCTAGAAGCAGCGCTGCCGCGTCCCACCGACGATGAAGGGCAGCATAAAGTGTGAGCAGTACCAGCGACGCTAGCACTGACTCGGACGATCCACGCGTCGAGATGGAGAAAACGAGGGGGTTGAGAAGATGCAATGCGCTGTAAAGGGTTGCTTGTGCGTTTCTTTCAAGGTCTGTTCGCTTTTCTTGCTCGACTGAGGGCTTGTCGTCATCGGTCTTGACTTGAGTCCCTTTCTCTAGGATATTCAAGAGCAATAGACGATATACAAGAATACCGTTGAGAACGTCGCATGCTGCGAACAAGTACTTCCCAAACGCAGGATAAAGCCACACGTTTGGCGCAAGCAGCAACGCAAGAAGTGGTGTATAGCGATAAGTCTCCCTCGTGTAAGGGCTGTAGGGCCACCCGTCAATCTAAGGTCCTTTCTGTGCACATATACCAAGACTGAAAACTCACTCACTCGCCGATAATGTCTCTTAATTCGGGTATTGCTCGTGCCAACGGCCCTTGCGCGTAGTTAGACGGCCCAGGTGTTAGCAGAAAGCGCGAGGCGTCACTGAAGACGCGGTAATCGATGTCGGTGTACTTTACAACTGAGTGTTGGTCATGCCATTCGCTGTATACGATGAGACCTACTCGCAGGGCAATGGACACCGCCAGAATCGCCCCAAACGAGGGCAGTCGTGAAATGGTCATGATGGCATAAATCAGAAAGTATTGATGGCAAATTGCATTGTTATCCAGAAACAGCATTTCTCTGCATATAAGGTAATGACGTAAGAGTTCCCCCACTGTTGTCCAACCGCGATACACCACTGTTCGTCAAAATGCCTAATTCTACGTTTGCTAGACTAGCTCAGAGGACACGACAATGCAATGGCCAGGTTTGCAATCCTATATAACTCCACTTCTAGATTTACCTAACGTCACCTACATTCCTTGCCCTCATTTTTTTCACTAGTGCCTTGAGATTTATAAGTATGGTATTCCTTTCTTTGCAACTTGTAACTTCGCTCATTGATCTAATCAACAGACATGTCCTCTACCTTCCCAATCATTAGCATCAATCTACCGAGCATTCACTCGCCAATTGGGAACCTCGAAGACAAAGTGCTAGATTACCTCTTCCTCGTTATTTGTTGCTCTGAAGGAGCTTCACTCAACAATCCGAAAATTCTCAGCCACGTTTGCGGACACTGGCGACGCATTGCTATCCGCGAGCCCAAACTATGGACCGAAATCAGCGTCCATGAGGAGCTCAAGAGGATTCCACCCACAGTTCGTGAAAAGCAGAAAAAACCCCGTTTTCTTGCAACTCTCGATCGCGTCGAGGCCTTCTTGCGCAGGTCGCAGGATAATCTTCCGCTTGACGTCGCCATCAACCTTACCATCCTTCCTGATAACGGTGACCACATCGTTTCTGCCCTCCGAAGCAATTTTCGTCTCCACACCCGCATGCTCTCCCAGCTTCTATCTCCCTATCTTGGCCGTCTCAGATGCCTGACGATCGTCGTTAATGAGTACCCGTGCCTTCTAGACCTTCAAGTTCACTTCAGTCCTGCTCCTCCCATGCCGTATCTCTGTGCGCTCGATATCCACGCCTTCGGAGATTCGCATCCATGTCTGGATGAAGAAGTGGTAGCACTCCCGCTCGGTTACTCACACGCCGCATCACCCTGCGCAGTTCAGGACTACTGCCCTCGACTCACGTACGCTTCGTTGACGGGAGTGCCAGTTAACTTCCAGAGGTTTGCGCCTAGGAATTTGACCGAATTGTCGCTCGCCCGCATCCCCTGCGTACCCGCCCTGACATGGCACGAATTCCGCGAGATTCTGGAGGCAAATGAGGCCACGCTTGAAGTTCTTCACCTCAGCTCTGTCTCGCTTCCACTTATGCACGCTTTCCTCCCCATCACGTTGAGGAATCTCTCATCCCTCCTTCTCACATACGCCAAACCAGAACAACTCCTCTGCCTCATTGAGATGCTTCACGTGCCGAACTTGGAATATCTCTCTATCATCGACGATCACCGGGCTGCAGGATTTCCCCTTTCCTACGGTGTCCCTTGCAGCCAGGGTTTTTTCTCGGTGTTGTCGGGCCTCATCGATAACTTCCCTTTGTCGTCGATTAGAGAACTCGAACTTGCACATGTATGGTTCTTCCCAGGCCGCCATGAGGACGCGGGCGGCCATGTCATTAATGCTTGCCATCTCGACATTCGTGCTACTGCCTTCGACTTCTTCTCCGCCCTCGAGTCTCTGCAGGTCCTCCACCTCGTCTCTCCCACAACCATGCCCCTTGACATTCTCAACTACGTTCCACCTCCTCCCACCTCTCATCGCACTTTCCCACTGCCCCCTCTACCCAACCTTCAGGAACTCCGCTTGTCCGAGTTCAACAAACACGTCGTGCGGGACTTTCTGTTGACCCGGACTTGTATCTACCCGCGGAACTTGGAGACTATTCACCTGGAGATGCCATCCAACTGGGCAGGCGACATCTACCTAGATGTGCAGCCTTTCTGCAAGACCCCAGAGATAGAGCTGGTCCCTCGAGTTGGAAAGCGAATGTTTACTGTGCTCAATAAACCCCCTGCCTATTGGATGAGCCAATTCCCTCCACGACGCATCCTTGATCCGCATCACATGTGGTGACACTCGCCCTCAAAACGTCAGAACTCTCATTAACATTTCCCGCTCTCAGATAGCGCTTACTCTCATTATTATGTAGCACTACAACAGAAGTAGATTACGATGTAACCTTTACAGCAATGCCAAATAAATCAAACCTTACCGTCCGTGGGGCTAGCAAAGGGACAACAAAATCACTCTGATTCCTCGCGGCGCGCGCTGGACAGAAATATATAGATTGGTCGTTGAATTGGTTAAGAGTGCTTTGTATGTCACGAACGATGGTATTTCAGAAGTCGTAGATCAAGTAATGAAGAAAAGATAATTCATCTCGAGAAGGAACCTAAAGAGCGAGGGTTTTCAAGAACCAGGATTTGATCTGATCTAAGGACCCTTCATAGGCCACCTTGACCTCAGGGTTAGTTAAATTCGGTCGGATAGCAAATCCATGTACAGTTCCTAGGCAAGATGATTAAAAATCGGCACCGTACACCAAAAAGTGATCTCATACCTTTATAGTCCTTGAATTCGTAGTCAACAAAATTTTCGGTGCCTTTGCGTTCAGCGAAGATGGCTTCCACCTGTGAGCGTTTGTCCCCGTCGAAAAATTGGTCCTCTATGAACCCAAAGTGATGAACGATATAGTCCAACCTTGTGATAGCTTGAACCGACCTTCAGCGCACACCCATGCTACAGGGACCTGTAAATAGCAATATTCATATGAAGGAACCAAGTTTACAAGAGAAGACGATACCTTAATGGCTTTCGCTTGGTCCAACGTAAATGGGCCGGGATGACATATGATGATGCTTTGGAAAACATCCTTTCCGCCTAGTCTCGCCAAAGCCGCACCCCCGAAGCAATATCTAAGAAGTGACAGTGAAATGTGGATATATGAGCTTTCAATGTTAGAGAGCCCGAGTACCCTACGGAGCCGATCTTTTCGTACTTCTTTTCCTGCTTCAAAGCCGTGACAAGCTGGCAATGAAAGAAAACAATATGAGCATGTCAGTGTTGATGTGCTCAAGAAAGGAATCAATACGTACGTCTACGACTCTTTGGTCGGAAACAGACGTGCGGCTATGATAGAGTGCAGGAAGGTGGTGAATCATGAAAATATAGAAGCGAATCCAATCAAAAAACGATGTCTTTCCTCCCGTTTGTCCAACTGATTTCAGTGACGAAAGGGGGAGGATGGGCCTACCTTTACGTGTAGAAAAGAAAGATGTTTTTAGTTTCGAATTCGATAATTCTGAGTAGATATCAACACACCTCCAAAGTAGTCAGGAATCCATACATCGTAGCCCGTTTCCTTTGCTAGATGGTCCGCAATGATCTTACAGTTCTTCAAAGGGAGACCGAAGACATCTGTCAACAACACAATGGCTGATTTCGTTGGCGCCTCTCCAGGTCCAGAAGCAGAAGAAGAACCGGGAGAAAAGTAGGCCCCAAGAATGCTGGTCGTGCCCAAGGGCTCCCCAGGCAAGAATTCACCAGCCGTACAATCCGGACAGCTCATTGCTCTGGAAAGCTAAGAGAGGCGAGATGAGAGTGAGACCATGACGTCAGCAAGGGACTTTTATTCCAAATTCCATCATTTGGTTGGGAGGTTTAGTGATGGGGTCACACCAGAAATAAAGAAGTTCGAGGTAGCCCTGAACCCATGCCTAAACAATTAGTTTAAGAAAGATCACTTAATTAATTGGTTCCGAGACTCCCAAAACTAAAACTGGTGCTTCTTAAACTATCAATTTCGGGGAACTTTCTTGAACTATTGTTTTCAGACTAGGAGTAAGGACCTCGCCAACATGTTCATCCCCGGTGTGAGTGGTACATCCTACAAAAATGTCAGTCCCATATCGGGCCTGATATGGGACTGAGAACTCATGAGTCATAGATGTGGGACCGACTTTTTTGTAGAAGTAGTTGACACTTTGAGAAATGGGTCGATTCGGCCTTCTTTAAGTTGTCATCTGTTATAAGGTTGGCTGTGACCCATAATAAGAATACCAAACTTTGGGCTTTGGCTATGTTCGACAGTGTCGATAGCGAGATTTCGGATACGCGCCACTGTCATTAGCCGTCACTCTCTCATCATTCACTTTAGACTGGACCATCATGGTGGAGAACATCTTCAACCAATTTCGTATTGTACCGGTTGTCGCCTGCCTATTTTTTTCACCATCTAAATTTCTAGTGAATTGAATGAGTACATCTTCAACAGGGATCACCACAAAGCTTGAGCGTCCCTTCAAAGATATCCAAACCAGTTACATTGATAGTGATACGACAACAAATATTCGTGATCAAGCATAGACAAAGTCAAAGTTAGGAAATATCAAGTCGATGACGCAAGGGAAAAGTAGCAATTGTTCGGGCTGCGGGCCCATCGATCAAACCTGGGGGAAAAATAATTTCAATGAGCAATGACTTCCGGTCAAGAAGCTTAAACACGGCGTACAAAGTCCGAAAGCCATCGGAATCCTACAGTTCGACTCAGCAGGAAATCAGCGTAGTACAGCGTCATTGACGCACCATCACCATATCCTTGTCGCTGCGCCACAGAGCACATGAAGACCTCGATGGGGCGGATGTCGCCCAATGGAGCCTTTCCCTGCCAATGATCTCTTAATTTCAGTGCAACAAAAGCTGGACGCCACGCACCTTTCCCGTAGTTTGGTAAAGCCCTAGATGATGCCTCAATTCCTCTTCGCTGACTGCACCAACAGCATCAATCTTGTTTCCTAGGACAAGGAAGGGCACATGCGCAAGCTCCTCCACCGCTAAAAGGCCATCAAGCTCAGCCCTCGCTTCCGGCATGCGTTCGAAGTCGGTGCTGTCGACCATGAATACTATTCCATTGACATCAGGAAAATAGTCTCTCCACAGTCGACGAGCTGCCATGCGAGGCGATGCTGAGCTAGGTTTTTGGATAGGCGAAAGCTGGACGTACCTTGTACGTGTCCCCCGAGATCATGCGTTTTGAAACGCACAGTGCCGATGTCGAGTTCCTCGGAATCTGTGAGGGCCTATATCAGTATCTTAAACTGCGCATTCCAGCTGCTCTTCTTACTTGGGTGTCCCGTTGGTGGTAAGGTCGCGAGTCGGTCGCTTTTGAGCATGTGTAGTAATGTCTGACATTGAACAGTAATGGAGTCAACACTCTGACATTGACAGAAACTCAATGCCACACACCGTCTTGCCTGCATTATCGAGCCCCAGAAAGAGAATCTTGGCGTTCTTATGCGATAAACCTGCACAGCATCCGACTGTTAGTAGACAAGCCCAGTAGGCCAGTGACACCTACCGAGCTGCGCTAGAACATCCCAGAACCAATCAAGGAAAGAATTGATCACGTCCATTCTTGTGTTTGGCCTTCACGAGAGGAAGAGGAATGCTGAACGCCCATATGCAGGCGGTTTATATTGGGACAATGAGAGACACCAGTAAAGACGTGGCTCGAAAGTAGAGGAACGTGGAAATGATGTCATCCGACTCAACCATTGGTCTAATTCGGTCATGCAAGTACGTGTCCTTCCTGACATTCATAGCCCGGCAATGTAACAAAGAACATACATGTTGACACTGATGCCACACATCCCGCCCTGGGATTTACGTATGAAGAAATGGTTCGAACGAGGAAAAACTCAAGTCGGACTTGTGTCACTGGCAGTCCCAATTATAGAATAGCCACGTGATATCGCTTTCTGACATACACTAGAATCGCTAAAATGGCGTGTCGAATTCGGCGGCGATGGCATATGTTGTGTGTCGTGCGTCAGATCTTCAGAATCATGGCTGTTTTAACCAGTTAAGTAAAAATCCTCAATATGGTGTTGTGCTTAACATCCTTGATGACACATCAAACCCCGATCTTCGAACTGTCCGATGAATTCTAGCGGGGTGAAGAGATGCATAGTATGAGGGTACACAACTCGCGGAGGACACCGCACAAAGGGCACCGCAGGTATGTATGGGGAATGGAGGAAAACGTGAATGATAGCGAGGCCAACTTCCGCCACAAGGTATCCGCAACGCTGCAAGCTTTAAATCTAAATTAAACGTCAGTCACGTCTAGTTTAGGGAGAGCAGGGAAGACGTACGTATTGCGAGATCCAGCGGAAACCTTAATAACAGATCAATACGGTACAAAGGGTCGATGAATTTATGATACTCACCCTCTCCGTACCCTTGCCTCTGCACAACCGAGCACATGAAGACCTCAATAGGGCGAATGTCGCTGAGTGGGACCTTACCCTACAACAAATAAAGAAGAGTCCCTGATATTCAGCAAAAGTTCCAATGAAACTATGAGACCAGCAGACCTTGCCGGTGGTCTGGTACAATCCAAGATTATGCCTGAGTTCCTCTTCACTGACGGCACCAGGAGCATCAATCTTGTTTCCTAGGACAAGGAAAGGCACTTTCGAGAGCTGCTCGATGGAGAGAAGGGCGTCAAGCTCGGTTTTGGACTCGTGGAAACGTTCAAAGTCGGCGCTGTCGACGAGGAAAACAATGCCGTCGACTTCAGGGAAATAGTCACGCCAGAGACGGCGGGCTGAGAACAAAACTTAGCCTGAGAGATAGTTCGCATAGAAAGAGTACGCACCTTGAGCGTGGCCACCAAGGTCATAAGTGGTGAACTTCACGTTTCCAATAGCGAGCTCCTCGGATGCTATAGAGACATAAGTTCTCGTTCGCAAACAGAAATACAAAGTATTCACTTGGGTGAAGGGTAGGTTGCAGAGTCGCAAGCCTATCATTCTTGAGCATGTGGAGCAGCGTCTGCCAGCTAATTTAATATCAGCAGTCTCTGACGTCCCGAAACATTGTTCTCACCGTTTTCCCTGCATTATCCAGACCAAGGAAAAGAATTTTGGCATTCTTGTGCATCAAGCCTGCGTTGCGCACCTCTGTAAGTTCCTTCTCCATGTAACATATACAAACCAACGTACCAAGCTGAGAAAGGATATCCCAGAACCAGTTAATAATAAACATGATAGGACCGGGTGAATACTGTAGACCAAAGGGCAGGGAAAGGGTATTAAAAGTACGGAGGGATCGAAGAGTTCAAAGGTGGGTACTGGTGGTGACAGCGAATGTCGGTATGATGTGGACTTTGACAGTAACAGGTGTGACAAACGTGACTGCCATGTACCACTTGGCAAGATTTTGATCTTCAGAATTCGAGCCTTGTACTTAAGCTTCATCTTCCAGCACCCAATGTCGGCCATGGTGAACTGATATTTATATCGTATGTTTTCAGACTCTGTCTGGATCCTCTGGCTTGCGCAACGATGGTAAATGAATGATTTTATCAGCCAATAGGCCAGAGGTACAATCTGTAGCTCAAGCGACGGTATCCTAGGCTGAATACCCCTCCTATGCACGACGCTGCTCAGTAACCAGGCATGATGTAACGCACATGATCCTGGATAGCCCGACACCCAAGTCGCGTATGTAACATGGCTGATTGAGTAACTTTTCTATTGAATGTAATTTATTCTTCTACTGATCATAAACGGTTAATTCAAGTTAATACCACAATTGCTATAGTGCTTGCAGGTAAGGCAGGGTCAATTATCAACACTGGGGCTCTCTCTCGCCTGGCTAGCCGTCTTGTGTCTACTAGGCAGCCCAAGTCGTGCAACGACCACTCGATCGATGCCTACTCTAACTCGTGTAATGACCATTCAATCAATGTCAATCAATGCCCATTCCTCGCCAGTGTGTGGCTCATGCACCATTCTGCATAAGCGGCACTGGCAATGTACAAGTCGTCGGAAATGGAGCATAGCAAGCGAATGAATAAATTTTGTTGTCGATTCTTTCAGAAAGCCCGGGTAACAACAACTGAGCTTAGCTGTGAGACAGGCGTGTGCGGCCTGCTCCTCGAGAATACTTTTGAGCCGTCGCTATGATCATTTTGGTCAAACTAAAAGTATTGGATACTCAGCATATTAGCACTGGAAACTGTACATTTGAATATTTGGAAGGACTTCATAGAAAGCGCCAGATCAGCTACGTACAATAAACCAGCGGCTCAAATGGGGTGCCTGAGAGTAACGTTGGTCAGGAACTCCATTGGAGCCGTCCTATAGTCGTCTACCGTGATGGTCTCCCTGTTGATCAGCCCGTCGTTGAATGTCAGGATCTTACGGGTCCTGGTATCGTACTTCGGCCACTGGAGGCCTGAGACAGCGTTTGGATCCAGGTCGGTTGCGAAGCGGATGAGGTAGTCCGCCATACCGCCGAGCCTACCTGGAGAGTAAACGTTTAAAAGGTCAGTCGCATGAGCCTAAAAGTCAAGAGACGAGTTAAAGTAAGTAAAGTATTTTAGATAGGGATAACTGACCGATCCTATCACGGGGAGAAGTTTGTAACGCTTGCTCACTGAAGAAAATATCTTAGCCACAAGTCTAGGAGGAACAATTGAAAAGCCTTACGGAAAGCCCAAGTATTCTGTTTGCCCGAACGGTGCTCGAGGAAGAAGCGACGAGGAGCTTGGAATACGCCGTCTCCCATGAATGCAGCCACCCGTTTGTATTGTGGGCTGATCGCGTTGAGGTAAGAAGTACCGAACGGGGAACCTTGCCTCTTATCGTCGGGATAATGGTGAAGTATTCCGTCTAGGTCACTGTCTGGTACCCCACTGGGAAGAAACACTGTTTTCAAATAATGTCGGAAGTCTTGGCTCGTGCTAACGAAGTGAAAGAGTCAAACCGGGCTGCAGTCGGGTTTAGGAATTTAGACTTACGTGATATTGAGAGAGGAGAGAGAGAAGAGGGTCCCCTCATCGTCACAGTCGCCTACCGAAAATCGTCAGTAAGGACAGCTCAATACAAGTTGGGTTGGGCACACCAGTGATAAAGGGGATGTTTGCAACCTTGCCCTCTATGATTAGTCGCTGGGGATTCTCAGTCAAAAATTTCCCGTCTCCACGAGGAAGAAAAGCGAGGTTCAGAGACTGCAAGGTCAATCCTCAGAATCATGAGTGAGTATGCAAGGGGCAAAACGAACCTGGTACGAAAAGAGTCCAGGTTGTCTATTGATAGCCGCCTTCAAAACCTTGTAATCGACTTTTCGCAAGCATCCAAGAGTATCCTTAGACCCAGAGCAACCAGAATGAGAGACTATACTGTCGTAGTATTTTTGTCCTCCTTCAATTCCAGAAACGGGCACAGGAGAGCCGGATTGCATGAAAGCAGCACGGAACAAATTTTCATGGTTCCCGTTGTTTGCCAGCATGTGCAGAGACACAGATATTGCGCCGGCAGACTCGCCCCAGCTATAGCATGACCATATAATCATTAAAATGTGGAACAGAGCGAAGCGAAGGGTGCACCTACATGGTCACCTTGGCAGGGTCACCGCCGAAAGCGTAAATATATTTTTGAATCCATCTCAGAGCCTCGCGTTCTAAGGAAGATGTCAGATTCAATACATCCCGCCGTTTCTGAGATTCACAGTAGACTCACGATCTTGAAGGCCGAGGTTGCCAATACCAGCTGCTTTGACCTCCTTTCCACCCAAAAAGCCGAAGCCTGCGGAACGATTGAGATTGAAAGGACCTGTTAAGTGTCATGAAGGAATTACCGGACACCCTGGTAAACTCGTAAGTTACCCTCTACTACTACGCGAAACTGAAATATTACCTGTAGTTCATGCTCACATAGATCGAAGGAGCGCCGATATCGATTGAGCGGGTCACAATGACACCACCGTCATATCTGTGAATATGATCAGCTTAACTGGAATGACGTTTAAAACTGCTTACACTTTGGTGCCACCGACTTCAAAACCACCTTTCGAGGAAGTATGCGCTCAGGGATGATGCCACACAAAGATCAAGACTTAGTTACCTCCGAAAATCCACTGAACAAACAAGTAGATCAGCGTTGGCCATCCAGGAGGAGAAAGGATGTCAACTCATACGACAATGACAGGAAGTTTCGACCGCGAAGTGGCGCTCGCAGGCTTGATAACATTGATAGTGAGGCCTATAGGAATAATAAAAAATCTAAGTATTCGGAAATGTTGTCTGCGAAGAGAATACACACAATCTTCTGCATCTGGGAAGCCTCCATGCAAAAAATTGTTAACAATAAATTCTGCTGCGGCTTTCGGCAGGTCGGGCAAGACAGGTATTTCGGTCGACTGTTGAGGGCAAGACAGGCTGAAATCAAGCGCAGAGAAGCTCGAGGTGTAGGCAGGGATTGGTCGAGGCAGATGGAACCGACCCAACTCTCCTGTCCTAATGGCAGCGTCAGCCAAATGTTCAAAAATAAAGTAAGGGGACGAATGCTTACGGAGGTTCTGCATATGGGATACCAAGGAATTGTGACGTGCGTCCGGAATTTTTGCCAGTGACGGTCGCATCGTCGAGCTGAACGGTTGGCGGCAACAAGGGGCTCGCGAGCACAGCATTGGCGATGAGACTAATCAAGACGAGAGACTGGAATGACATTGGAAAATGACCCAGAAGTGGCCGACTCCAAGCCTTGGGCCGTTTTTATATCATTTGGATGTCAACCAGCAGGCCAGCACCGTGGGGCCTCACAGCGAACCTTCATTTACGACCACGGGACGGACACGTTCGACGTTTGCGTAGACACCGGGCAAAGGAGATGATCTCGAGGAGAAGGTGCGGGAACGTTGCAATCGTCGCCACTGGAAGCCTTCTTGGGTACCAGATCATCTACTTGAAGGCACAATGCACAATGGGTGAATTCTGTTCGGTATACCGAGCGTCGAAGCGTTCTAATATATTGAAAGCACTGTCTGGCAGACAGGATATAAAAATTGCACTAAGCAAAAAAGGAAGATTGAGGACCAAGCCATGCGGTGAACGAATGGAAGGTGTCCGAAGCTTCAAACAACTGAGGATCCCTTGTCCTTGGGAGCGAATGCTATCGTACTGGTTTCTTCTCGATGCCCAGAACAGTGAAGTGTCAGGTAAATGGGAGGGCTGCCAGAAAATTGCGGATCTCGTCGTTACGATGGTAGCAACAAGCATTCGATATCAATGAACATCAGCTTACAAACTACGCAGTCTCTAGGTCAAAAATAATCCAATTGCAACGAAAAGGACAAAGCATTACAATCTGTAGGAGAGGTCTGACACCCATCAACACTACTAGTCTAGTGAACGAGTTCTTATACCCGGCCAGGCATTCCTCTACGCTTCGCCTGAATCACCTCATCCCGCGGATAGGCTGAGCATGGATGGGTACTGTCTAACAGGCTGCGATGAAGAGAGAAGATGCATGAAATTTTCTTTTCAATCAAACCGATATTTGTTTATGTTAGGATGATGCCATTGTCTTTGTCACGATCTGCAGTTGTGTAGAAAGTTCTAAGCAAGTTCCAACCGCATGACTGTGAAAGTTCACTTAAAAAAGGTTTACTTGTCATTTGTTTTACACCTTAATCTACTGTAAATGCTAATAATGAAGATATCGAAGCGCGGAAAATATCAATGCAATGGGAGATATGGTGTTTGAGCTGGGGCTTCATGTCACCACAATTCGAGTTGGAGAAATTTTATCTCTGGCGTCTTGCACAAAAATATAAGATGGAGGTAGACGTCGTTAGCCCAGTTGGATGGCATGCGCTGGTGAATAGTCTCTAAGTCCCGCCAGGAAATAAAGAGTCGGGTGAGTAAAAAGTCTCGCCTGATGACTGTTATTGAACTTGGTCAAACGAAGTTGCTGAACGTTGGGCAGAGGGGGTGGGGAGTGTGTGATGGGAAGTGGGAGGAGGTGCAACATACTTGAGAATGTCGAGGGGCATTGTTGTAGGAGAGACTAGTCGGACGACCTCTAGGGACTCGAGGGCGGAGAAGTTGAAGGCAGTAGCACGAATGTTAATGAAATGGCGGCTGTAAGCGTGGTCCCAAGCACGCACATGAGAACCTATACAGCCAAAAGGCGAGACAACTGAACAGATATCTGTTCAGCCGCTGCATGCTATATATGTAGCAGTACGAGTTTTGCTGTAAGCCACACCGGGCTTACTGCCGCCCGCGTCCTCATGGTGGCCTGGAAAGAACCAGATATGTGCGAGTTCAAGTTTCCTAATCGAAGACAAAGGGAAGTTATCGTCCGACAGCTGCACCGAGAAAAAAACCCTGGCTGCAAGGGACACCATGGGAAAGGGGAAATCCTGCAGCCCGGTGGTGATGGGCGAGAGAGATATATCCAAGTTCGGCACGCAAAGCGTCTTGATGAGGCGAGGTGATCTCGTTGGGTGTATGTGATAAGGAGAGATGTGAGGTTGCTTAGTGTGATGGGGAGGAAATCATCCGAGTAGGAGGTGAGGCAAAGTCGATGTCAAGAAATTCAAGTATGGCCTTATTTGCCTTGAGAACTTCGCGGAATTCGGGCCATGTCGGGCGGAGCAGGCTGGGGACCAGGGAGAGACAATTCGGTCAAATTCCTAGGCGCAAATTGGTGGAAGTTGACTGACACTCCCGTCAACGAAGCGTACGTGAGTTGAGGGCAGTAGTTCTGAACTACGCAGGGCGATGCAGCGTGTGAGTAGCCGAATGAGAGTGCTACAACATCTATATCTGGATATAAATCTCCAGAGGTGTGGATATCGAGCGTAAGGAGATGTGGCATGGGAGTAACGGGAGTGAAGTGAACCTGAAAGTCAAGAAGACAAAGATACTCGTTAACGGTGATCTCCAAGGACCTGAGACGGCCAAGATAGGGAGATAGAAGCCGAGAGAGCCCTCGGATGTGGAGACGAAAAGTTAGCCGTAGGTTAGAAACAATGCCTTCGCGGCTTCAAGGGAGGGTGGTAAGGTTGATGGTCAAGTGGTAGCTCGTCCTGCGAACGACGCAAGAAGATTTTCACGCGATCGAGAGGACTTTTCTTGCCTTCCACGAAGTGTGAGTTGACGAGGGGAAGTTATAGAGAATTGCAAACCTAGTCATTTCATTGTCGTGTCTTCAGAGTTAGTCTTGTTTGTACAGCAAAATTGGAAGTAGGTGTTTTGTCGAACAGAGGTCTCACGAACAGCGTGTTGGGACAACTCTACGTTGCAATACCTTCTTACCTCATTTGATATCCACCATGCGAAAATGCCGTTTCTGGAGAACAATGCAGTTTTCCGTCCAGAGCGCGCCACGAAGGATCAGATTGAATGAATGCTCGGGGTTGATTCTGGCATCAAAATTTCCCCTTTCTCTTACCCCATCACATTGCCTGATCCACTGGCGCTACAATTGCCCTGGCGAGTTCGAGTCTTCACTGGGTAGACGAATCTTGAGAACAAACGAGCTCGAGAACTTGAAGTATGGAAGCAAACTGATCAAGAAATTGTACGATTGTAGCTAGTATTTTGTAGCGCCATCAAAGTTGAAGGTTAGTGATATTTTCCATGGTGCCGCCTGTAGCTCCTGGTAGCTCTAGATTCTCGCGGATACTCAAAATCTCACTTTCCTTAACTCACTTGAGACAAAATTAAAGGTAAGAACAAGAGTAGAACACCATCATGATCCTGTACATATATACTTTCACACTGAAAGATGGCTGAAAAAAGGTAGTCTAATCCCACAATTCTGTGGAAGAAAATCATTGTGGGCAATGTGATTCTCATGAAGAAATCCAAAAGCCCTTTATTGTTTATGAGGAATGGATCTCTCAGAATTTGGCTGACATGACGAACCTCGAGAACGTTCTCTGTGATCTGCGTAAGCTCTTCCACGCTCCCAAAGTCGTGTTCCAAGGCTTGGGGCCAGGTAGGCATCACAGCAAAAATCAAATCATTATATGGTATGAAATCAAGAACATATCAGTAAAGAACCGGCTGACTTTCCAAGACTCGTTTCCAGTCGTGCCACACCCTCCAATGAGTTGCCCATTCTACAGAAATTGCACACACCGTTGGCCCGAGCTGACCCTCGGAACCATACAATTCAGGCAACTGATGTTACTGACTTGATTACACTGCCTTGCAGATCTCTAGCTGCCCATATCTTTGGATTCTAAATATGGACACAGGAAGCGATAGATCGTTTTAGTAGATGCTCAAAGACTTACATAGAAGTGAAAGCCCATTTCGGAATCATTCTTAAAAACACGGCGTGCAAAAGGAGGCGAGGGAGACAAGTGGGCGTTGGGTCCAGCAGGGTCAGGAAAAAGTAAGCACCGGCGCGCAGGATCCGGAATATAGGGAACGTAGCCGCGAGATGCAAAAAAAGGGTGCAAAAAAGCCCATACCCTGAGAAAGAGACCGACCTCTCTGTAGGCTTCTTCGCCTTGAAGGAATGTGTAAATCCACCTAGTCCACCCAAAGGAAGGCATTACAATGTCAGAAGGATATGAACGATCCGTCCATTGAATTATGTCTGCTTGCGAGTCAAGAAATCCCAACTGCGGGATCAAAATGAGGGAATAAGATAAAAATCAGTACTAAGGGTTCAACGAACGAAGAATCAAGTCAAGGTCAACTTAGTCTCTGAACAACATTGCCCAGACCCTGACAACCTTGCCGGCAAAAGCCGTGTCAATACTTGTTCAACTTCAAGATCCACTTCTACAGCGTACGCTGTGCTGCTTCTGACCCTGAGCTGAGATTATGATCCTGTTCGAAAACATCACCCGAGGCAATCATGTGTTGATCTTAAAAATCAAAACTAACCCATTTTCCGCTACAGACCTACCAACCAGTTTCGATAGCTATACAGGCTGCCTGCCAGAACTCACCACAAACACGCGCCGGAGTTCTTATAGGCCTTGTGAGTACTATACAGTAGACTGGGCTCCACCGCTCAACTATCAACCCAACAACTTGAGCCTTCCCGATGCCTGTAGGCCCTCCAGACCTTCTTCCGCATTTCTTCTTGCTGATCCACGAGTGTCATGCACGCGATGGATAGTATGCTAATGGTGTTAGAGTCCGAATCAGAGACGGCTACAATAATTTTTGTGAAGGATATAGGAACACAATTGGGGCGCTCGAGGAGGGCGTGATTTCACCTAGTAGTGTACCTTACTTCAACGTAAGAATCGAATGGTGAGTGACGGTGGGGATTAACTTATTCTATTTCATTATCTAGCCCGGAACGTGGAAGTATACCATCGGGTTCAATAACTATGGCGCGGTGTATGGCGTCCCAGGATATATCCTCAAGGCGATTTGAATACCATGTGGAAATCGTGGGGCATACTTATATGGGCGAAAGTTATCGTTTTTTTACTCCAACCGTTTGTTACGATTTCGTTCTTCGTGAGGGTCCGGCCAAAGTTGAACATGCGCCACACAGGGTGAGAGGTCATCTAGCGTGAATCTGTGTCCTTGAATATGACATTTGGAGAGTACATATGTACAAGGGCGACTAGACACCACGCCTACTATTACAAAGGGTTTGACAGGAAAACTGCCACCAAATTTCACGACTGGTTTGTTGCAACGAAAGTGATTCTCAGTACTGTTATGAATGTCAATTGGCAAACAATTCAGTGAGCCAGAGCCCCAAATTACAGTAATTTGAAATGCAATACAGGCACAGATTCCAAGAATGCGACGCGGGTAGTTAGGCTGTGATAAGGACTCAGTGGAGGAAGCACGTTGCTTGAGCGTGCCACTAAGATTTGGGGCCAAGCATCCAAAATAGGACAATAGCTGTGTATTACCATCGATACAGCACAAGGACCAACAAGAGAAGAACGTTCAGAGTCATTATGACTGGCTGGGTGGCAGATCGGCAAGAGGACATGAATGAGGGCTAGACCGGAATGTCTTTCGATCCACATGTGGACAATGGCCGGAAATCAGTCGAATGGATGGTCACACAAGGACGAGTAAAGTTGGAACGGATTTGTTATTATCGATTTATATTCGATTTAGATGTTGTTTTCTTTTCAGTGAATACCATTTGTTCAGACTGCGCAGAGTTTGTGAGGCATGTGGCCTAGGAAGCCACCTAAAGCAAGCCTTCTTGGGAAATTATTTCCTACCTTTCACCATCTGTGCCTCGATAGATGCTCCAATGGGCGGCGCGAAAGAGGGTGCTTCCCAGCAGTCGAGTCATTTCACCTAGATTTCAGTATTTCAATCTCGAAGAAATGAGTCAGGAAATTGAATCCTGTGGTCCTCGTATCGTTAGAACAGATATGAATCTATCATCGGTGAATTACTGGCGTCCCAATGAAAAAGCAAGAGTCAGAGACCCGGGAGAAGCAACCCTTTTGGCAGCAAAGGCTCTGTTTGTGATGTCTCCTTGAGCATATTTGCCCAGATGCATTGAAACCCTTGCGATTGGATGTATGAGAACAAAGAAGCTGGAGAATTTGAAGTTGCAGTCATGCAATCATTCCCATTCGTGCAACAGCCACCAGAGGTTATTCTTAGAGGATCTCGGACCCTCGAAGGTGTATCGCCCCATGGCCGGTATTCCGCAGAGTTAATTAGCATATTTGCAAGTGACAGGGAATAGGAGACAATCCAAGCACACACAGTTGACCCGAAATTGGCGATTGCCGTCGCGTCGGCCCTTGACTGCCGCCATATCTTATTCCTTGCCTCCATATTCAATCTCTTGGCAGCACATTCAAGACGTAACCTTTATGTTCTGGAGGTAACGGTCTTATATGAACCTATAGAGCCGCAATGCTGAGTGTTGTGGAACTTTTGCAGTAGATTCGGCTTCCACAATGCATCGGCAATTGACAGCCTCTTGGACAAGGAGGACGTTCAGTTAGAGGCCATCCTTGACGAAGACGATCTCCTCCAGGAGTGCAAGTCACAGAATACGAGGCTTATCGACTACTTTCAGCGGGTGGATGTGCTGCAAAAATTGTTTGCGTATGTGACAGAGCAAATTGAGGGGGACGAGAAAGGACGATTCAAGTGCGCCGTTGTTTCTTACGCCATAAACGCTTCCCTGACGCTCGCAGGTATCCATATGTGGCAACAGAAGTCCTGTGCAGCGAGATATGGTCGATTGTCGAGACATGTATCAACGAACAGCAGCAACTGCTGATACCGTTCTGGGAGACGGTGTTGGACAGATCGGCTGAAGATATGAAGACCCGAATGATAATGGTGTCCCATTTTTCCAAAGTCAATGCAGTTTTTCTTAGCAAGAAGCCAGCAGAGGTGAATCCTCCTCCTCCTATTCCTCGGACCCACGTGAATACAGAGCTTCGCGTGCTCAGATGTTCGCCTTCATTCGTTCGCAACCGCGCATCGTAGAGCGCCTTCTCATCCACGTCGAGAGTCCACCTCTGGTTGACCTCATCATACGGATAATACAGCTTGACGAGCAGCCGAGTGGTGCAGGGGTTCTTGAAGTATGTGCAGCAGTCTTTCTCTCCTGGGATCGACATATTCATGCACAAGCTATCAGTGGTTATCATCCGAAAATTTCATGGGACGTCTCATAGAGCTTCTCTCCCCCACGCATACCAGCGACGTCCATGCAGTTGTAGCCGACCTCATCAAGGGCATCATTTCGATGTCTACGCCTTCACCTGGCGCAGGACTCACTGAAGGCTTACACAATGGCCCGGCTTCCAATCGTTTTGCCCGAGAATTGGCAGAGAAGGGGAATGTCGAGAAACTCGCGTCGTACATGCTCATTGACTTCGAACCACCCCCAATAAGTGAAGGAAACGACGAAGAGGACGAGGATGACCCCAGATCGCAGCTTCTCCCTAATTTCAATTCCAAAACGTCGTCCGTTGTGCAGTCTATCTCTATGGTTATCGAACTAATTCGTAAGAACAACTCTGACTTCTTCGAGCCATATCTTTTCCATACACTGCGCAATCGGCTGGTACAGGTGCAACAACAGATACACGACGATGAACGTGATGCGCTAGAACTGGCGATGAAAGAGATGGCGGATCGGATGGGGGTTGTTCACCTCGGACCAGTGCTAGAGGTCATGATGCCGATATTAGGACGCCTCCAACACTTCCTCCTACATCCACGTTCCCTGGTGAGTAGCACTCATTGAAATTTTTTTATTTTGCTTCGATTTATCTGTGAGCTAGATTGGTCCCGTCGAAACGACCGTCGGCACGATTTTACCTCTTACTCTAGAGCGGTGGCGAATATCCGAACTCTTCGCAGAGCTACTTCATTGTTCCAACATGTCACTACTCAACCGTTCGCCAGAGATGGCCCGCTTGTACAATGTAGATGGTCGGCTTAACGGCGGACTGGCCGCATTGGAAGATCTGGCCCAGGTACTATCCATAAGCAGCGTCGTTGACCACAATGCAATGGGCGAGAGCACCGATAGCATCGCCCCTGCACTCGAGCTTCCGATAACAGGCTCGCACGACTCAATGTCTATGGATTCAGACGACTCCATGAGCGACGATGAGCCGGGAAGCTCAGACGACGAAGCTATGGAAGAGATCGTCATGTACGACGAACCCTCACCACAGGCACAACCTGAGCTATCGCCAATCTCGATCGATTCATCTATACCGCAACCACCGCTCATAGTCCCGTCTTCTCCTGATGCTCTCTCCATGCCGCCTATCGCAGAAGTCGCAGCCCAAGGTGCTGCACTCCGTGGGCAAACCGTTGAACCAGAGCATGCACCTAGTAGCTCCTCACAATCAAAATCAGCTTTCAGGAGGAACTCCAGGAGGACAAGTGCCCTCAATGGCTCACAAACGAGCGATAATTACATACCTGTCGGCGAGAGACTGAAGCAGTGCTTCCTCGATGTCGCCATTCTCTCAACGCTTCTGGTTTGTTTTACCTTCTCTTTCCTTGATTTTGGAATGACTGCTGATGGTAGGATGGCTTCACCAACAGGATCTGTTCTTTGAATTTCCATGGAACAACTTTCTGCATAGTGCAGTATATGATGTCATTCACCAGATTTTGAACGCGCCTGTTGAGTCAGGCCTGAACCGTGAACTCGCAATATCCCTCTTTCGTGATGCGCGTTTAATGGACCGGATAGTGGACGGTCAGAAGCGTAATGATACTGAAATGTATGTCATTCAGTCTCTTCTACTACCCGTCCTCACATCCCTTCCACAGGCCCAAAAATAATGGAGCGCGGCTTGGGTATATGGGCCACCTAACACTTATGGCGGAAGACGTCCTTAGTGCACTGGAGCACTTCCCACCAGAGTTGCGACTCATATTGATCACATACGCGCCATCGCCAGGGTGGGATGACTATGTTGTTGGGCGATACAATGAGACAAAAGGGAAGGACCAGCGCCAACTGGGTGGTGGAAAACCCACGGTCGCGTCTGGAGTAGCGAGGAACGTTTCGAGGTGGAAGGTAGATGAGGGTGACGGGGACGCTCTTTCGCCCATGTCCGCAATTGGTCCAAAAGCTGACATCGCGCTTTCGGAACCACGTGGTGAATTCCGGCGGGCAGGGAGCTCACGGCCTGTGAAGAGCACTGCTGACTTTGGTCCAGCACCAGTTATGGAGGAGCCTGAGGAGGCACCACATGTGCGTAATCTTAGACATTATGGGCCAAATGTACGCGGTGTTCTGATGTCCCATGGGGGTAGTTCGCACGGTACCTTGCGCAAGAAATGCATACGCGGGACAGCGATAATACATCTGATGACGACGACGACGACGAGGAGGAGGGTGGCTGGCTTTCGCAGTCAACGTTCAGTCTCAGCCCCTCACCCGTATCTGCACGACAACCTTCAGAACGGCGTCCGTTATCAGCTCTCACCGTAGGCTTTGACGTGAGTTCTCCTTTTCTCTCCCTTCATCGCCTCTTTCCCTTCCCCTTCCCTATCAATATCAGCTTTTCCTGTGCCCCTCCCTTCTCTTGTGCCAAGGTTACGCGCTTACAACCGTATCTGCTGCAGGACGCATTTGCTCCATCAACGGCCGTGCACGACATGGCGGAGAATCCGTTCAATCCAAACATAGACGTAAGACCTCTCTTCTTTCTCTGCTCCGCCCCTTCTTCGTCATTGCTTCTATAATTGATCACCCTCTGCACTCTATCTCCCTCGATCTTCTTTGCTTCATGTTCCCTAATCGACGCAAATCCTCATGCTGGTTGATTTCGTTTTTTTTCGTAGGACGGTTTCGGGCCCTTCTCTGATGCCGCAGCTGCGGCGACCCATAACGGTGGTTCCGAATTCACCTTCGGATCGTCGTTTGATGACTCGTTTGATGATTCATTTGGCGATTTTGGGGACTTCCAGAGCGCAGAGTCTATGTCAGGTGATGGAGAGGGCTCTCTAACGCCCACGACGGGAAGTTGGACTTTTGCGAGCGACCCTGGCACGGACTCGGAAGAGGACCCAAGCATGAGTGTTAGCCCGCCAAAAGCACGGGTGGATATGTTCGGGTTTAGTGGAAAGACACCTTGATGCTCAATCCACGGTCAAGTCAATAGAACGCGAGGCCAGGTTGAATAGGTTTTGCGTTTGTTATACCATGCAGTTTGCACTGTATGTAGTCTTAGGACGTGAACCTTCATATGGATCTACATCTCGAATGTCCGTTTTATTCCATTACTTACTCATCGATGTCGGTCAACTATTCAGTATCAGGGATGGGGTGGTCAGCGGCGCCAGACCAAACCCAAGAATGCTAAGTGAGCTAGTTGTCACGGACTTTCATCCGTGATTGACATTATACAGTGGGAGTGGCACAACTATCATGCTTGGAACTCGTACCCACCCTCCCTCGCGGCCGCGGTGAACTCCAGGGCGGCGAGCTCTTCCCCGTTGCTATCGGACAAGGAACATTCAACTTTATCGCCCGGTACGACTTCGCCAACACCTTCTGGAGTGCCGGTGAGGATAAGATCACCCTCCTAAACAATCCCCATGAAATCACAGCACGGAATGTTAAATCCTACGACTTACCTCAAGGGTCATGATAGATGAGATGTGCTCGATAAGTCGTGGAATCCGGAATATCATGTCGGATGTGGTGCCATCTTGCTTTGTGATACCGTTGATCTGGATAGCCAAGGTCAACGCGGCAGCATCGAGGCTGGAGTACGGAGGCGAAGACGGACCTTGAGAGAAAGCCTGAGTGCATGTGGATCCGCGACAGTGGTCTTGGGAATGAAAGGCCTAGAAAATGGAACATCAGTTGAGTTCAATTGGTAATTAGTGGGGGCACGGGAGGTGTGACATAAAGCCCAGAGCGACGCCACCGAGTCACCATGACCAAGCCTCCGCTCCCATAAGGAAAATGCAAAAGAAGAAATCGACGCACCCAATTGGGGTAAATGTATCAAAGCCCTTTGCGGCAGACCAAGGCAGGCCCGCTTTTTTGACCTTGTCTTGGAGGTTGCGCGCCGTCATGTCGACGGCCAAGGCTTGGCACGCGTATCAATTGTGCCGATGGGAGGGACGTCAAGAAGACTATGACGCACTGTATCCTGCGATATGAGCAGCGGCGTTTGCCTTGGGGATGTCGCGTCCGCCTTTACCAATGATGAGTCCAAGTTCGACTGGGGCAGGGTAAGCGAATGAAAATTTAAACTTGCATTCATGTGCTTACCTTCGTGGTGCGCAATAATGCCTCGGGGTATTTCGACGCGCCCTCCAGATGAGACGTAGCTTGTGGTGGGCTTCAGGAAGAAGAACGGCTCTTTGGGGGTTGCGTTATTTAATTCCTTCGCATGCGCAGCATAATTTCTGCCAATGGCGACAATCTGTTTCCTGAGCACGAGTAAGCATCATAGTCTAATGAAATACCTTCTTGCCGCGTTGAACAAAGGCCGCTGCGATGCTGGACATTGAGGGTATATCGCCTTGGATAGGAAGTCGGAAGAGACAGAAGAACTCAAACGCCGAGCTCGATCAAGTTTTGATCCAGAAACATCTGAGCATCCTTGGGCCCTTGGCACGACCTCAAGGCTGCTTCTGCGCCCCATCCAGAACAAATTTCAAGCATGATAAAGTATTCTCTCAACGCGTTTAGAGTTACAGCCTTATTGCACGCAAGCCTACAGGCCTGCCATGATCGGCATCTAGACATCCTGACATGTAGTGGTTGGCACTCTCTTTTCTTGGCGCTTGGCATTGGCTCAGTTTGCGATTTTGTTCTTGACGGCATCTAATTCTGGGCTATGTATGCTTGGCACATGGGCTTGACCTTGACGCTAAAACTTCTTGGAAGATGGGGCTGGAATCAGTCATGACCGTTATGTATATAAAGGGTGGAAAACTATCCGTGTCATGTCTTAATCGCTCGGTTCTCCTCCCTTTACACACACCTCTCCCGCCGTTTGAAAACTGTTGCCTTCTCCAAGAGTGCTTCCTAGCACTACATGTCTGCAGAAAGGCCAGAAGCACACGATGCGTGAGCGGTCTTTGTCGGATATTTGTCAAAACAATAGTCAAGCTGACGTTCTCTTTCTTTGCAGGCCTAGCGCTCACCTTGGTGTGAAATGGGAGATAGTACTCGTGACAGTATTCGGTGCGTTTCATGTTGTCTCTGCCTCATTCTTGGAGTTCAACAACAGCATCACAGTTGTGGTGTTATTCGTCATTCTTGGCACATTATGGTTCCAGATCCACCGAAAAAGACGCCGTGGTCAGATGGATGCGGAGGCTGTGGCAAGTTTCCAATCCCGCCCACGGAGCAGTAGGGAAAAGGGAGATGGAGTTTATAGTGGGCTTGCCATGGTACGTCTCCGTCTCCCCACGTTGGTCATTGGGTCCTTGCCTACGATTTATTACACCTAGCCCGATCCCATTGCCAACCCACCACGACGTAACAAATACAGTCGGAGCATGGCATCTTCACCAACTTCGTCATACTATGAACGCGAAATATCGTCACACAAGCCGACGGCACCACGATATTATTGGGACCAACGATAGTATGGGATGCCCAAGGACCTTCCCCTCGCTTCCTTCCCCTTTCGTCATATTGTTCCCGTCTATGTCATATTTCCACGTGGAGAGCGGATTTGATATCGTCTGGACTTGTATTTATTCCATTTCTGTGAGGCTCTTTCTCTCCTATATCCCTTGGGTTGTCCTCGGTTCTGATTGTGTGTTTGTAGTGCGGCTATTGTGTGTACGATATCATTTGTACTATTATTATTACAACTATAGTGATCATTATATCTCAATTCAATAACACGACCTTACTTATTGATCTTACACAAGAGCTCGATCGTTCATGATGACATCCGTGGTCTGGAATCAAGTTCAGCAACAAATCCCAGTCAGTTTCAAGTCGAC
This sequence comes from Tephrocybe sp. NHM501043, assembly GCA_018855915.1. Taxonomy (NCBI): domain Eukaryota; kingdom Fungi; phylum Basidiomycota; class Agaricomycetes; order Agaricales; family Lyophyllaceae; genus Tephrocybe; species Tephrocybe sp. NHM501043. The sequence goes on from JABCKO010015865.1 coordinate 64,964, forward strand.
CTGGGCCAAGTCTCCACTGCTCTGGTCCGCACATAACTCGACAAGGCGCCAGTTTTCGACAAACGTGCATCGGAACCTATCACTATTACTCGACAGCGCACCTAGTCTGTGAATTAACTTCGTCGACGTTTCACAGCGAGCTTACACGAAAGCCACTAGGAAGCTGTTTTCTACTTCGGATGTCTGGCGGTTTCCATTTGTTTCCATTGTGTCAAATGTACATATGTACTAAGATTAAATGTTGACCATCAATTATCGGCTTCGATTGCCATCTCCCAACGCAGCTGGGCTGCAGCACATTGAAGCATCCTCGTATTTGGCCGGACGTATACCGGTCACAGGCTAAACACTGCATATAAACTTCTCGTACTTCTTCGAATCAGGAATTACAAGCTTGAAAGCAATATTTCCTTCATCGTCTCCGACCTTTGTCGTTCTCGCATAAAAGCCGCTTCAACCCTACTACTTCTCCTTCTCCTTTCGATCTCCGTTTATTATTAAAGTGTTGCGCCAAGTGTCGGGGTTGCACTTCGACGTCTCTGAAGGGACCAAATCAAGTGACTCCTTGTGGGATCACCGTCTTAGTCAGCAACACTCCACACATTCTCTTTCTGCATACATACTGTACTTGGTATTCAACATTCAATGACAGACTTCATCTGCAAAGAGTTCAAGTGCAAGGATCAGGTCTACCGGTACATGGTATACCAGCGAGATGAGATTCCTAGGTCAGAGATCGGATCCTCTGCGTCTCTCCAGATGTCCAGCATTTTTGGATACGCTACAAAGACAACTGGAGGTTGGCACGACTCAGCAGCAGCGCCACCGGAGTCCCTCTTCAACGGCACCCTGGACCCCCAACATTCTAGAAAGCGCCTCAACAGAAAGCTCTTTGGCTGGTCCCAAGACACCATCTTCTAGCTCTCGACAGTCAAGGCACACAGGGCAGAAAAAGCCATGCACAGAAACAAAGCACAAGATACATCATCTATCCCTGACTCAAAGCGACCACCTGGTTCAAGGCTTCTTGTCCTCAGACACCAAAAACAGCTGGTTGTTGGACGCTCTCTCACTCCTTGACCCAGGCCATGCACTCGCAAGAGAGATCTTGGTGGCTCTTGTTGATCGGAAAACAAATCTCTCCTGCAACCATGCCTGGGTGGTACAACCCCCAATGTTTGCCCTCGACACCCATCCTGACATATAGAACATCTACAGAGACCTCCTCGCCCTGTGCGATGAACAGGGGCACTTTACCGATGCCAGCATCTGTGACACGGCCACCGGACATCCCGTTGAGGACATTGACTTTGGTACCTTCATGGCATCTATCATTTGCGGCACTCAACCTCTCCTAGCTGCCATCAACCTTGTCTCTTCACCAGCAACACCCATGGGCCTCGCCCAGTACGGTGTGACCCCCATGCCCTATGTCCGTGACCCCGCCTACCACTTAGAACATTTCCAAGGTCAGATCAAATCATAGCATCCGCTGGTTATGTTATTGACATTCAACCTGAATTGGATGAGTGCATCCGTTACATTGTGCACTTTTGTGGCCAATCCCTTTGGATCTGTTGGCCCCCCACCAAGAACAACCTCTCCATCATGTCCCACAACAACCCCAGCACCCTAGACGCCATCCACCAGCTCCAAGTAATCGAAGCATTTCTGGTAAAGCAACCCACTGACCACTTTATCATTCCACCAGACTACTATCCACGCATGCCTCGCCTTGACTCCCATCTTTGCATTCTCGCTCTTGCATTTGGCCCACATTAGATTAGTCACATGCTGTTCCGTTTATTATGTAGTCAATCAATGCTCTGTTGTTTGTGTTCAGGATCTGTGTTCATCATGGTGGCCTCCGCGTGTTCACTGTCCTTGGCAACGAGGAACTCAATGACCTCTATGCCAAATTTTGGTCAGGGATAGAGCCTCAGTGTATGGACGACCCAGCAGAAATCCCTCACCTGCTGCAAGTGCTGGACGCTTTGCTCTGCTGTAAAGGAGTACCGCATGGTCATGAGGATGACAACTTTCCTAGTGGTGACGCCACCACATAAACTTTCGAAGACTTCAAGGTCCCGACCTTTCAAGAGGCATGAAAGTACGCTTGTCTGTTAAGGTTATGTGCGATGGATGCAACATTGTCAGACACAAAGGAAAGGTCTATGTTGTCTGCTCGAAAAACTCCAAACATAAACAGGTACATTGCGAGTGACCTGCCTCTGTTTCATCTGACACACCTTCCAGCGACAAGGATGATCATCTCTTCTAACCTACACACATGAGTATTTACTTGCAAGTCACATATTGATGAATCAATGTCGTAGAAAACGATGATTCCAGCAGGTCTCATGTTTCTTCGTCCCTAGAATGAAGTTCGTTATTGATGTGAAAGTATGCTCACGAAGCTGTTGGCCAGATATTGAGACACACTAGAATATTTTTGCCCGCAAACATGCCATAATTGAAATGAGGAGTATTAATGACAATGTTACGATTGTCCAAATATTCGGGACTCCTTCAGATGTAGATATTGATAATCCTTTTCACGGGCTTAATACGGTACCTAGTAGAGGCTGCAAACCCAGCAAACTAGGTGTTAATGCACTAACCTGAATTGCATAAATGCAAACTCAAAAATCTGTTTTACCGCACCTTTTCCTGATCCAGTTCGTCCATTAGCCCGTAGTGGACTTGTCAACCAGAGAAATGATTCCAAAGAGAAGTCAGCATATACAATTCAAAGATCGATTTGTTGTGATCTTTCAATAGATCATAGGAATATTCCAATGAGTACGGGAAATCTCCAGTTGGGATCTTTTAAAAGTTTCCCTCTATCAAGAATGAGTACGCCGCCATTTTTGGTGCCACAGGAGGCATCCAGGTGTCGTAGCTGAATGCAACTGCTTCAACCAGGTCCACACCAGTGTTTCCAGCCCGTGGGTTTGTTGTGGCTAGTTCCAGGCTCTTGCTGTGAAGAGCGGATCATCTGTTGGGCTGACACATTAGTACTGTCCCAGAGTACTTGGGTCTCTGACAAGGCCAATGAATCTACACAAGCATACTCGAGCACTTGATGTTCAAAAGTAACACTTCTGTTCACCCTAGGTGGCTGGACTGAGAGCTAGCACTGGTCAGCAGTTCAAGTTCTCGCACATTAGCATGCAGGCTTTAAACCTGCTTCAATTCAAATTTATCACCGAAATAGTGTGCCATAGCTGCACCCATGTATAGAAGATAGGTCACCAAACAAGGTATGGCCCAATGCAAAATCTGGGATTTGATCGCTGAGTAGACAGATGCCTGGCTTTATATCAAAAAAGATCATCTCCCAGAGCATTTTCACATAGTTGGAGGTCAACGAGAAGAACCACAAGTGACTGGCAGAGGTACCGTCGAGGATAAGGGAGTCAGGACGGCAAAGGGTGATCCCTTCAGTGCAAGATAGGCATCTCCAATTGCCTGTCCAAGGCCAAGGAGTTGCCTGAAAAGCTCTTCATCCCCATCGGCAACCTCTTCCTGGCCGGAATCTAATACGGCCAACAGCGAGCAATCTTAAAATCGGAATGTTAACATTGAGCGAGTCAGCTAGACACTGAAGATTGTATTTATTATTGAGACTTGAGGTCAGATAGTGTTTCAACAGCGTCAACACAACAAATATGCGGTCCTAAATTGGAATTTGAAGGTCGATGCTTGGTTGAAGCTGCGCAAGCCACTACTAACATTGTAAAATACTTTTGACGCAGTGAGGGCAAAAGCATACGTAACACTTGGAAGCTTGAGCTTGAACCTTTAAGGTGTAAAAATAGGAGCAGGCGGCCTTTCCAAAAACTCATTGTTCAGGATGCTGAAGTTGATCGGATTGGAGAACTTGATGCGAACATGAAGCTAAATTATAACACGTCCTGACTATGGGCAAACAACAACAAAGGAAGTCCCATCCAAATTTAGCAGGTGACGCGTCATGGCTTGCTAATTTCTGCTCGGACATGGGCATGGGTCTTACCTGATCGTCAAAGGCGCAACCATACTCTGAGAAGTATACTTCCACTGAGATCATCAGGTATCATAGGTGATAAAAATCGCCGTGGCCATAAGTGAAAAGTCCTGCGCTCCAACTATTGTCTAGTCTTGCTCCATCGACCGCGGATTTCGTGTTGACAGGCACGAGGGTATGCGGTATATAAGAAAGATCACACAACAACGGTGTAGAACAAGGCAGCCACCCATCATTCGCACCTACCTTGCAATCTTCCCAGACTCAACTCCGAAATGCCAGTAACAGAGATCGCTACCTTCCAGGTGCTTGCACCAAAGGACCTTCATTCTGAGCCCATCGCCTCTCTCCTCACACGTGGAATCCACAATCAAATCACCTATTCTTCCACCCCCGTCTACCTCTTCACCGAATCATCCGACGCGTCATCCATCTACTTGATCTCGGGGTGGCCAAGCATCGAGCGGCATCATGAGTCTGGAGGCAGCGACGTGAACAAGGAGGTTATGTCGCAGCTTGTCCCCACATACGTCACATTTAGGGGTCTGGCGCACCCTAGCATTGATTTTGGCACCTTCCCCAGCGATGTGTCAGTTGTTGTAGTGGAGAAAGGAGTGGAGGCATCAGAAGCCATCAAGGGCGTATTCGCAACTGCTCAATGGGCACATTCTGAGATTGATGAGAACAACGAACATTATCGCCTTTCAGCGTACGGCCCAGCGGAGGCTGTTGCAATTTTGGAGGCAGCTGGAAAAGTTGAGGGCGTAAAAGGAGTTGCGGTGCTGAAACGGGCGATATCTTTTGGAGTGGGCGGTACTAGACAAGTAGTTTAAGCAATTGTATTGAACACGACAAATCAAACGATACAATGTATGATTATTTGCCAACCAGGTCTATAGCATTAAAAACTAAAATATTAAAACATAATTGACAACACAGTTATGCTGTAGAAGAAAGGTGAGACCCAATATGGAACGTAGATAAGAATTAAACCACTCACAGGATATCTTCGACCCAAAGAGGTTCGTGGGGTTGGTAGTGAAAAGCAGGGTTTTCTGCTCTGCGGTAACCACAGTCGAAGCTAGGACAGCCGCGAGTGAACCGGCCTGAGTGAACGAGGGCGCATAAGGGTAATCCTAAATCACAATTGGTTAGTCACATTCCCGCTGCCCAAGAGCAGATGGATATCTTACAGTGCCGAAAAGAAGTTGAGAAGCAGGAATGCCGAAGGCCAATAGACCAGAAACCTGGTGGAAGTAGGTGGGTCCAGCCGAATCCCACCAGAAGCTGCAGAGATAAAGGTCATGATGATTGTTGAAGAGGAGGGAAGAAATACACTTTACCGAGTCCGATAGATAGCAAGAGAGGAATCGTAGATAGCAGGGGCGGATTTGAGGATGCGGTCAATGCAAGCAGGGAAAGCACCGCCCACTTATGCAGGATATCAATAGGAAGAACGCAGCTCATATGAAGGCAGCTTACCATGGGGGATGATGTAGTTGATGTTAGTGAAGTTGTGGATTGTTTGAGTAAGGGTGAGGTCCATGAGGGTCCTGGCGGTCTCAAAGCTGAAAAGTAGTCAGCATGACTGTATTAAAAAGACAGTGAAGAGGCTTACAAGAATTCAATGTTCCCGGTAGGATAGGGAGTAGGGTTGGCCTCGACAAGCTTGTTGCTGACTTTTACATAGGGGGCGGATGGGTGAATGTAAAAGATGGTCTTGGTGCTGCGTTTATTCATGGCGTCGAAGAACGGTTTAAGCTGGGCATTGCCAAGATACACGCCCTCAAAGTTGGAGGTCAGGAAGATACCCGCAGCACCGAGATGGTCAAGAGCGTAGGTGGCCTCGATGATGGCCTCGGTCGTGTACGGCAGGGGAACGACAGCGTAGAAGGAAAGCTTGGAGGGGTAGGCGCGGGCGTAGGCGGCGGCTTGCTCGTTCATCAGGCGAGCCATTGCAACGGTAAGGCCCTGAGATCCCTGGAAGACGTTCGCGCCGGGAGCGGAGAAAGAGAAGACCGAGTGGGCGATTCCCTCAGAAGCCATGAAAGACAGGTAGGTGTCGATGTCCCAGTCTGGGGTGGGGTTTCCACCAGTGACGGGGACAAGCGCCTTGTACCACGCAGGGACGACGTGGGCTTAAAAAAGACGGAACTTTTGAGAATGGTAAACATGGGATAAAGTAAGTAGAACTCACTGTGCGCATCGATGATGGTAGCATCAGCACGCTTCTTTCCAAAGAAGCTCCTCTTGGTGGGAGTGACCGCGACAGGAGCAGTATCCGCGTTCTCATAGGTCACGGTAATCTCATCCAGAGCATCGTCCAAGAAGTCGAGAACGGTGAGATCGATGTTGTCTAAAGTCCATCAATACATGCGAGCGAAATCACAGGCAAGTATTCCTCGTACCAGCATCTGCGTTTGCAACAATCGTGTCAGTCACCGTGCTATCTGTAGTCTGGGCAAGGATGGAGGGAGTGCACACGGCGAGAACGAAAGACACGGCAGAGAAGAGAGTGGACGTCTTCATGGTTGATGGCTAGACGAGAGCCTGGTAGAAACTGAGAAGGTGGTTATGGGAAGGGCGAAAATGCTAAGAATGTTTCTGTCACCTGAAGCGGAAAAGAACACCCACTCTGTTAATAAATAAATACATAACATATTTGTTGAACTTGTTCGTCCGGCTCACGGCTACTGTAGACCAGGCACGGATAATTTGGGAACTGATCTGGACCTACACTTGCAGAGGTGGTTTGATGATCTTTTTCAGAAGATTTACACTCTACGTTTTAAAGCAGTGCGCACGTCCAGTGGAGGGGAAGGATTTCAGTGCCAAGAGGTCCGGACACAAGTATGTTCTCGACCGAAGATCTTGCCGTGACAAAACTGCAACGGAGAATCGTGCACAAGTGAGAGTGTGGAAAATGAGAGAAAGTCATGATGGAAAGGCACCAAACAATCACGATCGTTCCTGTCCTCCTCGTGGGGCAGTGATCCTATCCGTCAAAAACTTTGCACTTGCTCTGTTCATATCCTCAGCCAACTCATGCCCATGTGTCTCAAGAAAAATAAACTTGTGTCATGTAATACAGTGTCAATGGACGGATCCCGTCAAAGGATCTGCATTTTGCGCCGCAATATTGGACGGATCCTGTCAAAGGATCTGCATTTTGTGCGGCAATATTGGGCTGATCCCGTGTTACTCACATCTCTCTTTCCGGGTTGCCTTGCGGATGAAGAGCCGTTGGCTTACTTTTCGCGACTCAGTCATCCCAAAGCGGCACAGCTAGCATATATGCACGCGATTTTGACATCGAGATCCGACCTCACCTCTCAATGAAGCCAATACCGTTGGCCCCTGGGGTCAAGGTCTGGCAGACGATCTGACAAGTGATCCGTCGCGTATTTCATGATGGGGTCCTC
>JABCKO010015866.1:6661-71301 GCA_018855915.1 Tephrocybe sp. NHM501043
CACTTATATATAGATCTCGCGTTTCACGCCTCGACATCAAAATGTAATAACACTGTGGAACTGCGCCAGGTGGTCGCAAACTAGCTACAAGTACACATAAATTATCCTTCTTTTCTTCCCTCCCAAATCCCAACTACCCCTTCCCCCCTTCCTTCTCCTTCTCCTGAGAGTCTGCAATCCACTGCCTAATAAACGTACTCCCCATCTTCGTCCGCCGCATCAGCTCCACATCCTCCGGGTCCACCCACGGCGAGTGCGCGCTAATCACATCAATAACAAACGTCTGCAGGCGCGAGAACCCCTGCTTGCTCCTATGCGTGGCGACTAAGTGTCCATAAGCATAAGCATCGTGTTGTCTTTAAAACTAGAGGAATTGAAACGCAGAGCGACGTACTAGCTTCAGCACCAGAGAGCGTCTCGTGGCTCACAACGAGGCCCTGGACATTCGGGTCCCACCCCGTAGGCCCGTATACGTCCTGGATCGGGACGATGTAGTACTCGATGCCCGGCCGGAACAGCGCCAGGAACGCGCGCACACGCGCGATGCGCTCCGCGAGCGGCTGCAGTTGCTGCGGGTGGCTCTTCTTTCCGAGGAGGGCGTCGTCTGTTCATAAACGTCGATAGCATGAGATGAGATAATATGACGACATGGGGGAGTGTGTGTGTGTGGGGGAGCAACGCACCAGTGACGCCGACGATGATCTTCTCACTCGTTATCCACGCCGCCATGCTGAGGAGGATCTTGTGTCCCGCATGGAGGTGGTCGAACGTGCCTCCGATCGCAACGACCGGGAGCCTGGGGGGCGTGCGTTCCGCCGAGAGTTGGGACAGCGACGAGGGGGAGGACGACGTGGATGCCACGGGGTGCTCGATGGAGTCGTGGTCCGCCGCTGTGAGATAGGACTGACGGAGCGCCGAGACGTGCTCGGGGAGCTGGACGCCAATGGAGTCTGCACAGGGGGAAGTATCCATACATCAGTTAGGATGCGCGGAGTTGGGAAACGCGATAGTAGTACGGACCCCCAGCAACGCGGAACACGACATCGGCGTCTTGCCCGAGCGTGCACGGCACGTCGTCGTCGATGCCCAGGAGGAGCACGTCGATCTCCATAAGAATCTTATCCAGCGCCTGCGCGACGCTCGTCGCCTGGACATACACGTACGTCAAGAAGCGGCACACATCTTCGAAGCGCCCAGTGCGCGACACGCCGCGGAGCGTCGCCGTGCCCGTGGGGTTGTTGAAGTGCCGCGAGAAGAGGACGATGGTGAGGTGCGCGCGGGTGGTGGTCGCCGCGGTTGTGATGACCGGTGCGAGGAAGTGCGGCGGGTCGAGGGAGGAGACGGTCGCGAGGAGCAGGGCGCGATCTGCGCTGGTGGAGGCGGGGAACGGCGAGGGGCTGCGGTTGTGGGTCATGTACATCGCCAAAAGCTGACGACGCCATCCCCCCAGTTGATGTCGTGAAACAACCACACCGCGGCACGTGCCCGCATCATCATCGAGCTCCAAACCCGTCGTCCTCTCTCCGCCGACGATCCAAGTCTATTTAAATCGCCGAAATATATCATCATCTACAAGTCTATTCAAACCCCCGAAATATATCATTTACAAGTCTATTCAAATCCCCAAAATACATCATCTACAAGTCTATTCAAATCCCCGAATCATCTACTTCTACACAGGTTAAGATACCACCAACAATCCATCACCACCCCAAGCGCAATCAACCCAAAGCTCTCCGTACCAAACGCCCCATCCTGCGCCGCAGCAAACCCGCACGCCTGCCACCCGCCCACCAGGCCCTTCACGAGCGCTTCACGTCCTGCGCCACCCATATCACACGGGACACCCAGCGCTCGCCGCACATCAGCCACCAGCGCCCCCGCGTGGACATTCATCTGCCCCACCCGCCGCTCCCTCCACCTCTTCGGCCACGTCCGCGACAAAATCGTGCCCGCGACAATCTCCGCTTCCGAGAGGCACCCCCCGAGCGAATGCGAAGTAACAATGAAGTGCAGCTCATTTACGTACCCGGAGAACAGCGCCTCGAGTCCAGCGATGCTGTCAGAGGAGGGTACGGGGTGCTGCTCGACTGTTGCTCCGAGGATAGGCAAAATCGAGAAATCAAGTCTGCGGACGCTCGGTCTTTCGTCGGGTGTGTCCGAGTCTTCGCCGGTCGAAATCGACCGGAACATATGGCCCACAGCGCTCGTAGAGGTATAGTAGGCCTTTGGACCCCCTGCCTCACGCGCTGTAGAGCGCCAATCCGGTTTACGCAGAGAAACCGTGCGAGCGAGCTCTTCGTGGTCGACGACGACAGGGTTTCCTCGTTTGGGGTAGTCGGCAGCCTATGGAGGTCTATCGTTTAACGCAATCGGGGGCAGGTTTGTGCGGCGTACCTTGGCGCACATCTCTGCCAGTATGGTCCAAGTCTTGTTCTTTGGGCCAACCTATAGCAGAGGATATGAGCGGTAGAATCGTGGCTGGCGGAGGCCGGATGGCCTACATTTATATCTTCGTGACGACATATCAGCACAGTGCGCGAACGAACGGTTAGAGGAAGGGGGCAAACCTAGGACATCCTGGAGCCGGTCAGATAACTGTCCCTGATAAAGCAAGTCTCCGTCAAGGGCTATTCGTTCCCTCCAGGCGGGGTTCTCAAAACATACCAGGACATCGGTCGTTATGAACTTTACGACGAAGTCACCGACATCTTCGCCGGTCGATTCTCTTCCAATATTGTGGGGTTTGCAATCCAGATAGTCCCCTGGGTCGACGAACTTGGGTGGGAACAAGGGCTCGTGGAATATAAGTGAAAAGGTATCTCTGAGTAATCTATTCAGTTCATCATCCGACCCATGATATAGCTGCCGCACACGTACCCGTCGACATCTCCGCCACCAAGACATGATGCTAACGAACGCTGACCTGTACATGTATTATGGGATTTCAGCCAATGGAATGCAGCCTGAGGGTAGGCCACTTACCAATAGATGGGAGTACAACGACATTTTTCAAATGTGCAAAAGCACAAAACATGCCCTCAGAAGGTTTCCCGATAGCGTGGACCTTTTGCACTAATGTGAAAGAAAGAAAGTGGCAGTCATCTGAAAGTGTGGTGGAACGACTCTCAACTCACCGTCTCCGGGATGCACGATGGGACTTCGTGAGATCAGACAAGGGCCACTGAGCCAGGTGGGTTCAGCATCCCCCGGATGATGAACGCATGCTATGGATACGCAATAAGTTTCAATGAGTACGAGTATCATTCGGCAATGTAATTTCGCTCGCTCAGCATACCATAGACCTGACCAGGCTGCAAAGAATAGACATCCGAACGGCCTGCCATTTCATAAGCTGGCCCTTCATCCGGGACGCCGGCAAGGACGTAGCTCTTCGGGATCGGCACGCGTGCACCGTACTTCATATCCTGCAAAACGGCCGACTTGACCACCTGCGCAACATGTCGCAGGAAAGGACTCCTCAAAAACTGTTCAGCCAGGTCGGGCGAAGATTGTCGGACGAGCTGAACAACCTGCTTGATCGTAGAGGAGAGGCGAAAATGGTGCCCGAGGCGCCTGTCTTCCATTAGGCGGTGGAAGGAGTCAGAGAGCTCGTCGCTGTCGCGAACATCTGCAGCTGCTTGCTCTTGGAGTGAGATGAATGCATGGGTCGGTACGCCGAGGTTCTCGAGGACGAGGACGAGAGATCTGGCGGGTTGTGAGCGTGAATTTTATGGGTGAAGAACAACTGGCGATGAGACTTGGGGGAACGAACCTGTTTAAGTAAGAGCCGTGGGGTCTGTCGAAGGCTTCGACGATTTCCAATTCAGCAGGTTCGTCGCCAGTGTGGAATTTCCGCATGGATGGGCGTAGGCGCATGCGAATGCCCTCGGTCTCGTCGAAGTGTGCGTCGACGACGAGCATCCCCTTGAATCCTTTGAAACGAATTTGATACTGCAGAATTAGCTTTCAGGTTGTCTGTAAATTTGAGAGTAGGTGGTATTTAACGCACTGCACTTGGCTCTATACCGTCGTATAGCCCTTTCGAAAGCAGCATCAACCAAACCTGGCGGCCCAATGACTCGGACATGGTCCCCGCGCCATCTGTGAACTGGTATGGTTCCGAACCCAGGTCATCCACCACCTCCCACTCTGTCGAGCCCAGCAAGACGGTTGGAACTGTTGATGTAAACGCCTGCGCCAGCCGAGCACCGTACATCGAAGGCGACTGTCGGACATTCGTAAAATCCCCAAGAGATGATCGGACGACGTCTGGGGTGACGAGGCCAAGCACTGGATGTATAAATGGAGACATGAACCAAACGCTGTGATTGCGCAGCCCTGAGATCGAATAGCCCAGAAACTGGTAGTGCCTGTTGCCGACTTTGAATCCGTTTTTGAGGATACCGCCTACTTTAGCTTCAATGAGGCCCCATAAATCGACGTCTCGAGACTCCCGGTAGGGTAGGAGATCCTCGTCGCGAAAAGAGACTCGTATGAAACGGTCCTCATGAGCAGCGTATTTCCGAAGAACACGGTTGGATCGCGTGGGGAATGGACCTCTGAGGAAAGCACGGGTTGGAGTGAAGGTGATGTATTGGCAAGGGAACGTGTTCGGGGAAAGCGTCGTGTCGAGTTGCTTGAAATCAGTATATAGCCGTTGGAAGTAACTGGTTGGAGGCTCACGAAGGCCTCCCGTGTGAAGCGCCCTGTAAAGTGCACGAAGAACGACCACAGCAGTCTCGGGAATACATTGCGGGCGTGTCTGGATATCTTGCATTAGATGTAACAGTTCCATAGTATGAAGCACGCCATTCTTGAGTAGAGATTCAACTTGAAATACGATAGACCATGGTAACTCTTCGTATATACGACGAAGCTTGTGAATGTGACGATCCGCGTAGAGGTCCCCTTTGTGTGCATCAATCGCAATGTATCCTTTAAATCTGAGGATTTTCTTTTCGTCCAGGCCTGTTGTCTTCAGCTGATGCGCAAGACCGTCGATTACATCGGTGTTTGAGTCCTTGTGAAGTACGACACGAATATGATGGGCATATTGTGCAACGCGTGCTATACCCTCAGAAGTGTGCCCAATGCGTCGCCTTAGTCTTAGGCCTGTGGAAGCTGGGTACATGTCGCTTTCTTCTATTATAGACGGGTGGTCAAGATCAAGACATAAATCTGAAAGGGACACTTGGAAATCTGCCGTATTTTAATATTGAAAACGAAACTCACAGGGATTGCCTTCATAACCCATAGCGAGTTTCCGAATGCTTGTGAAGTTCACGATGAAAGTGGTCTTAGTCAGGCTAGTGGTTGGGCTGCCGACCTATCAAAGAGTAAATCAGCTACAGCTGGAAGCATCTCCGTCGGTTCGCGTCATGGGGTACGTTACCTTGATACGTAGACATTCTGTCCCAACCTCCAGCCACGCAGAATAATCAGCGGAGAAGTCTTCCTCCCATTCTATCGAAAAAGAACGGCTCGAAGACTGCATTGATCGGAAGCCTTGCGGATGATAAAGAGCCCCGAACTGGACTTTGATGACTCGTAGGTCTAATTGGCGATGGGCTTTCTGCAGTAGGATATTGGGACTGGATTGGAGTACCAAGGGCTGCTGGACTCTCCTGGCTTTCTGAGAAAAGAAAATCTCGCTTCCTAGAACCTGTACACATATATTTCGAGAAGCAAAGAGCGAGAGAAACACTCTACCGCACGCGTAGGTAGGTAGAAATAATAGGCCTTTCCCATGATGACGCGGCTGGTCGAGCTTTAAACGAAGTTTCGACAGACAATTGTGGAAGTCGGCAGCCGATGGGAAAAAGCTTTTATTGGATTGTAAAAAGCTCTTGACAGAATTGCGTACTGTCTCCTCATCAGCTTCAGAAGGGACTTTGGAGATGAGGATATCCATGGCGCGCAGTTTTTGAATGTAGGTCATGCAAGGGTCTTAAACCGAAAGGTCGCCCAGATTAAATACATGCATCTGATCGGCAGGAAGCTTATACTGGTCCCCATAGTATGCTAAAGCTTGTCTGAAGCAGATTTGTCAACACGATAAACGCCGTAAGCTGAGAATAGCAAAATGCTTTCGAGTTTTCAAAAGTTATCCAAGTCATGGCCATCATAGCCATCATGGCATGTCATGTGATGAGACGCGGATGCATTTATTTTAAGCTTCAAGAAGCTGATCAAACTGTATGACGGATATAACTCTTACAATATCCTTGTTTATTGTGCCAGGAGAATTTTCACTATTTCCAATCCAACCTCAATCCGCCCCGCCAACGTTGCTGAAATCATCGGGGAACTTTTTCCCTCAGGCTATCCCTAAAGTGGATTAATTTTCATCTGTGCAAGCCTTGTGAATACTCATGCTTTCCATGGAGAATAAGCTATTTTGTGTGCGATTGGCGCTACATAACAAAACCTTCTCATGATCTCTATCTAGATCTTTGAATCTCTCCTGAGTAGGCAAATAAGTCATCCATCAAATACTCAAATACTAATTTTCATAATTTGATTTCAACTTGTGGCCGTGGGAACATACTTATTCTATTGAGGCCAATATCCCAAAATGTGACATTAATAACCCTCTGTTTCTCTGACCCCCCACAATGAACGTCGAATCCTACCACACAGCTCGCACGGATCTCTGAACATGCTACATGCATCTAATTACCTCGGTTCTGATGATGTGCGCGGTATTTATCTGCCGTTTTCTGTAATGCTGACATTCGCGCTTTCAAGGTGGAAATGGTCCTCGAAGCATCTGGCGAAGAGCACGAAATAGCTTGGCCTCATGATACAAACCAGGCTGGTCCCTCAAATTACGCGTCGCGAAAGCAGCGTTTGAAAGAAGAGATTGGACAACACGATGCAGAGATTGCCAAGAACGAGGATGAGATTCGAATCTTGCAAACATTCGTGAACCATCTCAGAGGAGAACGCGATAGGAAACTGAAGGAGTTAGAGGAGATGCGCCCATCCGCGAGTAATTTAAGAGAAAGCAGTGGTATTGATTATACACACGAGCAATACGAGTGGACGAGAGGTTTGAAAGCCAAGATGAAGAAAGTATTTGGTATTGAGAACTTTCGACTTTGTCAAGAAGGGTGCGTTTTAATTGCATGTCAGAGCGTACATATCGATAACCAACACCTCAGAGTATGCAATGCTAACATGGATGGCCGCGACATCGTCTGTGTTATGCCCACAGGTTTCTGCACCATCCTCTCAATTCCATGATCAACAACCCTAACAATGACTTCCCAGGTGGCGGGAAATCTCTGACGTACCAATTACCTGCCATTCTTCAGCCAGGATGCACAATCGTCATTTCACCCCTGATATCCCTCATTACGGACCAAATTCTTCATCTACAGGAATCCGGTGGTGAGCACAGCATTTTCCTAGTTTAGAATTTTGCATTGTATTTAAATGAAATAAAATAAATATAGTCCAAGGAGTCAAACTGACAGGAACGACTTCCAAGCAGGAGACTTCAGATATCACACAACGACTTACTGCGCTTGCCAATGGAAAGTTGACTTCTAAAGACCAGGAAATTAAACTATGTTACGTAACGGTGAGTATCTCTCATTATGATGTGAAATATGAGTTCTTACATACATATGTTCCTTTAGCCAGAAAAAATTGCGAAAAGTAAATTCTTCGTAGGCCTGCTTCAAAAGTTATATGACCGGTCACAGCTAGGTGAGTAACCTAAATTTACGAATTGTATTACCACTATTCTCATACAGCGTAGCGAGGTTTGTTATTGACGAGGCTCACTGTGTTTCACAGCTTGGGCATGACTTCAGGTCAAGGATGCTTTGCAGCGTTGGGATCTTATTTTTGACAAGTTTATAGGCCAGATTACCAAAAACTCCACATGTTGCGGAAGCTATTTCCTCTTGTTCCTATCATGGCTCTTTCCGCGACTTGTCCGCCAAAGGTCCTTGACGACTTGATCTCGACATTGGGTCTCGAAAAAGTGGTTGATGGAAACAGTATGTTGCCGCTATCTGAACCATCATTTTTCCAGCTCAGCCTTGTCAGATGCCTCTGCGCGAGGGACCGTCTACTTCACAGCTCCACTCTACCGAAAAAACCTCCACTATTCTATCATTCCAAAGCCAGCGAACGGTGCTGCTGTTTTGGAAGCGATGGCCAATTATATCCTCAAGCACCATGAAAATGAAAGTGGCATTGTGTATTGCCTCAGCAAGAAGGTACATTCTAATTCGTATAAGGTTTCACCAGCAGTCACTGATCATAAACCTGGCCAGGATACAGAAAATGTAGCAGAAGGCTTGCAAAAACTTAGCGAGGGCAAAATCAAGACAGGTGTTTATCACGCTGACCGACATGATGGCGAAAAGGAGAGTCTTCACCTCGCTTGGCGACGTGGAACCATCAAGGTTGTGTGTGCCACTATAGGCAAGTCCCATCATCTCTCCCATTTACTCAGCTCTCTTAGTAATAATATTTGTGGATAAGCTTTTGGGATGGGTATTGACAAGGGGGATGTCCGATTTGTATTGCATCATTCGGTGCGTGCTTTCTCTCAGATGTGATACTACACTGAACATTGCTCTCGTAATCCATACAGATATCGGTCCGCACATGAGAATATGTTGAGATTCTAGCCAGTATAACCTTTTTTCATTAGAAATCATTGGAAGGATATTATCAAGAGTCCGGACGTGCAGGACGTGATGGAAAGGATTCGGACTGTGTTTTATATTATCGCCCGCAGGACGCGATGACTTTGAGTTCCATGGTAGCCGGGACCAAGGAAGGGAAGGAGAAACGTAGGTTTTGTCTTGTTCAATTCACTGTTTCGAGTACAATCTCAATTTACATACGTTTTCCTCCAGTACATGCGATGTTGAGATTCGCGCAGGACTTGGAACAGTGCCGCAAAACGCAATTCACAAAGTAAGATTCATCTTCTGCTTTTTAAAACAGTTAGTCATTCAATGGGCCATCCCCTTCAGATATTTTTCGTCCACATCGGCATGGACTGCTGAATCTGACCCATCGCCTCAGTGCGGCCATTGTGATAATTGCACTCGTTCCAAGGATGAAATTACGCGCAAGACTGTGACCTATCAGGCCTGGCAACTCGTAAAGATCGCCAAGACACTGAACGATAGTGACGCCAATATAACGTTCAATCATTTGGCCACACTGGCTAGGGGTAACGCCGGGGGTAAATATGAAGTTTCCAGAAAGAAAGGCGGGAGAGGGAAGAACAAGGAAAAGGAGAAGCTCGACCTCGACAAAGTGGCAGGGGGAGAAGTGGATTTAACCAAGGATGTATGGTTTACTTTTACTCTGACATCAAGGTCCCGCTCTCTAATTACAAGTAAACGCTCAGGAAATCGAACGCCTCTTAGTTGACCTTCTCCTCTCGAAATATCTAGCAGAAAAATACTCGACGAATGCTTACGGAACAAACATCTACGTTGCGTGCGGCTCTCACGCCCCCATGCTCCTGGAGGGTGCAGACGATCTCGAAATAAAATCTGTCTTTTGGACGAAAACGAAGAAGTCCAAAGCTACTGGTGACACTAACACCAGAGCGAGGAAACTGACGAGTTCTAAAGCAGCGGGGAAACGGAAGAGGATTGATTCTGACTCCGAGGACGACGACAGAGAAAGCATTGAGATCACTCTTGGAGATTATGATGATGACGAAGCTGGAGATGAACCGACCGCCAAAACGAGAGTTGCGCGTCCTACGACCATCTATCATGGTTTTATTTTGTCCGATGAGGGATCGGAACAGGAGGACGTGGAAACTGGCAACGACTGGGACGTATATCCTATGAAGAAAAACGCACCTCTCGCTAAGAAGGCAAGGCAGCTAGGATTAGGACAGCCACTACTCGGCAAGTTGATCAAAGAAAATGACCGGGAGATCCTGGTTCTGTCAGACTAAATTACAAGTGGAGTATATGTGTATTATAATACCATTCAAGGGCTTGCAACTTCAGATCGCCTTGGCGACGTCCACGACTAATGAATGTTGAACCTGGGCCTATTGAATCAACCCACCAAAATAATTACATGGCATTGGATTCTCTGAGTCTTTCTTTTCATCTGAAAATATAGGCTACATCTATGTATTCTACGAGAATGATCTTGCGAGTGGAAAGAGTAAATCGAATGCTTATAAAATCGAATCGACCCAAGTACATCAATATTACGTCACTCTCAATGAAAACACATGCGACAAGAGTGGATGCGTCGACTCGAGACTTAACGTAGACACCGTATAACTTGGCGACAGGTGATGGTGAAGTCAAGATCAACCTTTCTCTGTTCCAATCACGGACGACATTCTCACAAAGCATGCGCCACCCCTGCCTGAACCCCGCCACTTCAACTTCTTTAACTTTGATCACGTTGTGATCTTCGCTTGTTCATCAACCAGCTGTGGCAGTTATCGTGTGTAAAGAGAACCTGACGCCTCCCAAGGTTCTTCACTTCTGACGCATGCTATCTGTTTCATAGATAGATGGTCATAAAAGCTACTGGTCCATATGTTGGGGATTAATATGCTATATCCAGAACATCGAGGATTGCCAGTGAGAGGTTAGATACAATGCAAGCCGTAACCGGGTCCTTGATCCCACCCTTTTCAATATGAAACTGGGGTCACCATTTGCCTCCTTCTACCCTCCTCCGGGGTACTCGGCGGAAGAAGTAATGCAGTTCAAATACGCCACAAAAGTTTTCAAAACGCTACACAGGTCTTCAAATCACTTGAAGATATCAACGAATGGATTGAGATAGGAGAATATGAACGAAACAAGGCCAAGGCGGAATTCAAGGTACGTTCATCCCCACGTTCTCTCCCTCAATACTTTCTGACACCTTGTTTCCAACACTCAGACTTCACTACACGATTTTAACGAGAAGTTCAAGGGCTTGTTTTTTTAGTGATTTTTATCTTCCTTGAATCGGATTTACATCACATTTCTCCATAATGTATCCAACTTCGCAAACCATCGCGATGTGAAGATGAGGATTTCTACATTTTTCGGTATAAAGCAGTCTAAACTTGCGCAGCATAGTTCAAGGTTTGCGACGACAAAATAAGGCGTCCAGTATGTACATTTTACGCGCGTGTTAACATATAGAATTGAGCTAAATCGCAACCTAGGCGGGCCATAGTCCTGCCTCTACAGAATGAAGGTCTGATTTGATCGGAGTTTCACAAACACACTTGCGCTCTTTCTCCTCTCGCCGTCCACCCATGATATCATGTACAGCTTGCTCACCATGCGACATAGGAAACTAAACCTCCCTAGAAAATGGATGACATCTGCAGAAATTGCCATCGCTAGATGTTCAGCCTGGGAAAAGCGATACCGACCTGTAGGCGTACTTGCTGCCTCCAACATTAGCTGCATCCTCTGGGGGGAGGACGTCCTTCAGTATGTATACAAGAGTACAGTGTGTGGTCCTTATTACTATCGTCCACTTGATCTCATTGTGTCCGACGATGATATCCCTCTGGCCATCTCGGCCCTCGAGAACTTGGATACCTCCACAGGCCCGTCGTTCCAAGCTGCAGCTGGTATACGGGATGGTGTGCCTGCTAGCATGTTGGACCGGAAAGACTATCAGCATAGGAACGTGTCCTGGAAATGTTCGTAGAGTCTCAGCTCGTGTTAGTAAAACAGGATCAACTTGCGACGAGTCGGATGAAATGGGATTCAAGCGGTCGTGGGATGGATGTTACGATGGAACGCCGTGTGGCATTTACCTACACCCGGAATCCTTATTCCACATGTAAGTGCACAATCCACAACGTTTTGAGTGGTTTGAATATTCGGCACATCATCCTTCTATCCGAATCCCAATGCTAGCGGCTTTCCTTGACTCCCTCATTGGGATCACCTGAACCCACTTCCAGGTTTCTCCTATCCAAAAACACTCGGATGGAGTGAATGGGACCTGTGGCTCGCAACCCTATTTTGCTGCAGCGGGGAGCTAAGCTGCCAGAGATTCGAGCGGCGACCTCTACTTGAGAAGGACGTCACTCTTAGGCGAGAGACGCTGCAGGTGATGAGACAGCTGCGTCCAGAAAATCGGCCGGTTTTCATTGCCTGGGGGACAGGTCGATGTAATGAGATGTCACTCGAAGAACATTTGAAAGCAAGAGACGAGGTGCGTCGAGTTCAAAGTCTGGTTGGCCATAGGGTAGTATTTCTGCATACCCCAAAGTAGTTGAATTTTGTCTCTGACGACAACGTGTTTCCAGGCACACCACTCCTGCAAAAGTAAAATGCCCTATTAGGCGTTCCTTCATTACCCAAACGCTTCCGGAAACAGATTGCTTGATATGGGCCTTTCGTAGGATGCCTGTCCGACAAGTCATGCATCGTGCTTGATGATGTTACTGGATTCATGGTGGCATTGCGAGGCATTATGTCATTTATGATGGTATTTGGTATTGCGACGAGTTTGTTGTGGGCGTTTGATTTTCACTTCGTTCATGCCCTTAGGTATCGCTGAAGGATGAGTAAATGAAACCGAGCACCGGAAAAAAGGGCGTGAGACGCTGGTCAGCCAGCGTTTGATATTTCCATTGAATAAGCTTCTTATAATTTCAATTACGGTGTGGCTGACGATAGGAGACATTTAAAGTAAGGCGGGAAAGAGGCCAAGCTAGATTCTGTTCTCCCTTTACCCCATTGTTGTGTATCTGCTCCTTCTCAACTTGAACTTCTCTCACTTCCTGTCTTTCACGGCGGGATATCCATAAGTAACACTCTTGTTGACGATTTTTAGCAGCATCCGTTTACTTCCCTTGAACATGATTCACTTATTGCGCAAGCTGCCGTCCCCGCGTAACACTTGAAGTAAGCCTTTATACTTAAACAACCAATTATGATGGCTGATATGCATGTATGATGTCAGACATCGACCTTGGGCCAGGATTTGATGGATCTCGTCCGAATCATCTCCCACCGCTATGCAAAAGAAACGACGCCAAATAACAGTCTTGGAGGAAGCGCGGCAATGATGTCATGGCAAACCTTTGGAAAAAGCTCACGTCTCGGACCGCAAGTATGCGTGCTCTATGTTTGTTCGTACTGATGACGAAGATTGGCCTATGATTGTTTTGCTACTACTTAGGACTTGGACTGTTACGCCACACGGCTCGTTTACTTCCCCCAGACAAAGCAAGTCAAATCAAAGATGAGGGAGAGTGGTGCAATCAAGCTATCCAGGAGGGATTCGAAAGAAAGTCGCACAGCGGATATCCGGGCAATCCCCAGTACTCTATACCACGTACTGGCAAAAAATTCGGTTTTCGACCTGCAAATGGGGCTCCTCGTCGCACTCCCACCAGCTATGGCCATGATGAAGATTCAAGTACCATCGACCTGCCCATCACCGATAAAAAAAAATGAAGCATTCCCATGACTTCGTCGCAACTGGCAAAGTCCTGCAGTTCTACAACTGGAAGATCCCAGAGGACATCCTACGCCTCTTCCCTCAGGCCGAATGGAGACATCAGAAACCCCATCTCGAACCTGACGTCGCGGCTTTGGCGGAACAGCTCGGATTCGGCCGGTTCTTGGATAGCTGAGCGGTGGTGGTGCTGCAGGTGGTGCCTTGTTTTCTCGTTTTGTCATAACGCATCGTTAATTTATCTATATACTATAATGATTATTATATAGTACACTTCACGGCAACTGGCATACATTTATAGATATAGCGGATATTTGAAGGTAAACATGATGTCCTACTTCAACCAAGAGTTTTATCAGTGACATCCGAAAGTTCCTACAGTGCAACAGCCTTAGACTACGTTCGATTCGGCTTCAGAGCCGACTTTAAGGGTGCTTTAGGGATGAGCCGATGTCCCATGTCAATGCGCACTCCATGCTCATTCATCCATCCATCTCCATGTTCAGGATAGCTCTCCAGGTCGGGCGGGTACTCGTGCCCTGCTGGCGGAGGTTTATACGCACCATCGTTGGTCCACAGCTGGTCTCTTTGGAAACCATGTGTGAATGTCAGTGCTAGAAGGAAAACAAACGGGATCAATAAAGCTCACCCTTTGCGATTAAACCAACCCTTCCGACGCTGATGAGAAAAGATAGGCGAGGGGCAAATTAGATTCTCGTTCCATCGAACGGTGCGGAAAAGGGTGAGAGATGTGTGGTCCCGGCTATTCGACGGAACTTGATCGCCGTCAGAGTAACGGCGCTGGGGCTGGAGTTCCGCAGATGCTGCACAAGGAGTTTCTGTGGCATAGGCAGGAGCGTACGTTGAGTCGCCAGCGACAGAGCTGTCCCCATCTGAATATCTTCGCTGTGGCTCACTACGGGGGGCAGGAAATGGTGTATGCGAGTGTTCAGGAGTACGAGCAGAGCGATGTGTAACATGTTCTGAACCTCCTGACGAGGGGGGCGGAAGCATGCACCTTCTTCCGTCATCACGAGCATATGACCAGTTGCTTTGTTCAACGAACGAATCTCGGCGATGTTGTTCTGGACCAGGGTCAGACGAGGCAGTAGACGGAGGGACGAAAGGTGGGGGCGCAATAATATCGAAGTGTTCGTCGCCGCGATAGGGGGTCTGAATGGAGTTGCCAGCATTTGTACTAACGAAAGCACTTTGTTGTTGCAACGATCCGAGAGCTTGGCTTACTCTCTCATTTTGGCCCTGAGAATAAGGATCCATGAGATTTCTGCCAGCGGACGATGGTTCATAAATGGAACTCTGCACGCGCGGAGGGGCCATCCCCCAACCTGGATGATTACCTTGTGCTGGTGACGGTGTCGGCAGAGGACGTGTCGTTGCATGGGTTAAGTTGCTGGTCGAATCACGCCGGATTCTGTCTGGAGGCGCATTTGTTCCGCGAGTAGCAGCGTAACTAACATACTTTGAGGCTGCGTCGTTATCTCTTGATGCGGGGCGAGGAAATTGACCTCGGGTCTGGGGGAGTGATTGTTGGGTGGCAGATGAATAGTTCTGCACGTCTTCTGGAGAGCCCACTTGATTTCGGAGGAACATTTTGCTCGCAGGCCGCGTCGTATTGGCCGCACTGTTTCGGGATATGGGATTTGACGCTTGTGCAGTGGCGGAGTGGGGAGAAGGAGGACGAGGCAACTGTCTTGGCAATTTCAGATCTTCATGCCCACCTGATAAACGCTCCGGAGATAGATCAGAAGCACCTTGATCCGCCGTATTTCGCTGTGCATCATCTCGTGGAAGGCTAGGCGTGTCAGAGCTTGCGCCACCCTTAGGTGCCGACACTCGCGGTATCGATAACGTGGGTGATACGCGAGATACAGACGTCCGGCGTTGACGATGAAATTCCAGAGGAGTTGCTACTGTGTGTCCATCCTGCATATGCCGACTTCGATTGTCTGCTGGCTCTGAAGAAGTGTTTTCAACCGACCCTCGTGGTCCATTTGACATCATAGTGCGAGAGGCGGGCACGTAGCGGTTGTTAGTTCCATCCGTATGAGGCCAAGGCATGCTCTGCGCTGTGGGAGCCTTTGTCGCTTGTTGCTCAGGCAGCGGGCGAGTTGCAGGCCCTGTGCGTCCTTCGTCACGAGGCCACTGGCTTGCGCCAGGCTGCTTGAGGCGATTCGAAAATGTATCCTCGGAATCCAAGTTATGATGCGTAGGCCGAACCTGATTTGAACCCCCTCCATCGGGATGTGGTGTTGTGGCTTGTGTGTGGTAGTGCTCGGGACTACTACGAAGTGGTAAAGTCGGGTAAAGACGTTCCGTGGTGCCACTTGAACCATTTCCTATCGTTGCTGAAGCCGCATTTGCGAAATGCAGCGAGTCGCGGACGGAGGAGTAGTACCTCGAGGACGAAGACGATCGTGGTTTCGATGCTGCTGCGTTGTATTCTGCATTTGCTCTTGCAACGTCGTTAAGCGCATCCGCCTCGGGATCTAAAATGGGGCTGTGTGTGCGTGAATAAGAAGTGTCAGAGAACATGCTGCCCGCGCGTGGCTCTCTTGATTCTGAAAGCGCCGGCACAGGTGTCCTGCTCCGTGCGGCATCCGAGGACCTTGCCAAGGACATGGGCGTCACAGCAGAAACAGACCGAGACTCATGTGAACCCACTGCAAGAGATCGGCTATTGTTTGGAGTCTGGCTTCGGAACATGCCTTTAATCACAGTCTGAGCTTGGGCAAGATTGGGAATGTGCAATGGGAAAGGGTTCTTGGATGACGAAGGGACGGGAGCTGAAACAGGAAGATCGGTCAACGATATATCGGGGGTGATAGCACCTCTGAGAGTGGTAGTGCTGTCTGTTGACATAGCAGGGGAGAAGGCGGAGGTTGGGGTATGCTCGGCGGAGGTTGCATCATCACCGTCCGATGATGCATAAAGGTCGCCCTTTGAAGAGAGAGATGCCTCATAGATATAAGTATTCTTTAAACCCTGATAAAAAGAGTAGCTGGGGGGTGTGAATTGCGAGTTAGAGTCAGGCTTTACTAATCGTTTGTCATTAGACGAGGATGCACCAGAATTCGTCGGTTGTCGTGAAATTGTCGGAGGCTCTCTAGGAGCAGTTCCTGATAACGAATTTGAGGTCGCATTAGTAGGAAAGTGCCATGCTTGACTGATGGTACTTGGATGTGGCTCAGCCAACGAAATAGATTGATATCCACGGTCAAAGTTGGTGGAAGTTGGAGGAAACGAATAAATCGACGGGCCCTTGAAGACCCGTACTGTGAAACCCTTTGGAACGCGAGGAGCGTAACTCTGGTTTATCTGATTTGTTAAAAAGAGCCAGATAGAGCGACCTAGCGCCTCACCTGGTTATATCCTTGGTCCGGCCTAGAACTAGTTGTACCTGCAGAGGAGAACATTTCAAAACACAAAGATGTTCAGCATTGGAGTAGATTGGACCTCTAGGAAGAGTATTTGTATGAGAGAAGCGAACATGCAACATGAGTGAGGCTTGAGGTGATGCATGTGGCAATTGACTGCTGCACAGCATCAGGGTCTTCCGACATGTGAGGCCAGAAGAGAGGATCATGGGGAAATGCCACTGAGATGTATTGACCACTGTATAACGGTGCATAATTCATCTCCTGCCAAAAGTATCCCCACACCAAACTGACGCCGTAAACCTCCATATGCCACTAGGTTATGCAGGCATGTACTATGAGGCTTAGCGTGGGGCCTTCGCGTATTGTGCGTCTCGTCGAGCAGTTGGCTAGTTCCATATTATAAGAAAAGTCTAAGAGAATGGGATATGGTCAAGTGTGGACTATGTGCGTGTTATAACTAAGCTCGGATGATTGAGAGGGCGCAAAACGGAGAGTCATCTTTCGGTGGCTGTGTACACATGTATGATGGTTAAAGAAAGAGAATACCGGTAAAGAGACATCGCCTGGGAATTCCAATAGCTGGGTCTTCGTAGGAGTTGTGTATGTGTCTCATCTAGAGCACGAGGCACAACGAATGCGTGTTCTTGGTGATTAACCTGTGGCCTCTACTTACAGACCAACACGCTGAAATCGCATGTTTATAAGGGGAACCATTATGGAGAAAAAATGTGTAAATTCGAAGCCCCGTTCTCTGGGCGGTCCCGTTGACGAAATTCTGGATGAGTTCAAAATGGCCTCGTGAATTCATGGTGTTGTCAGCCAGTGTAAGTATGCATTAGGGCTGCAGACGATTCGGATTCATCCACAGCTTACGCAATCGTATCCCACGGGAAAAGTTACAACACGAAACTGGAATATATGAACAAAGTCGTGAAGTTGTCTTGAAGCATAACTGAGGCTCAGCTGTCGACCAAGTGCTGGGGTTCAGCAAAGTCGATTTCTAGGAGTCAAGTGGTTGTAACTCACACTGGAGTGGCTAGAGCCCCGAAAATCCTCACAGCATGCATGCTCTTCGTCAAGAAATTCTTCCTCCAAGCGGTGCAGAGTTTGCGACGAGCTTGAGGTTAACGCCGTCCGCCCTTGGGGAGCTGCACATACCCCCGAACGCGACGACAAGACACGAGCTTGCAGCACGAGTGCTGTGTAATGTGGTTATTGCGCGGTCCAGCCTTCTACGCATTTTCGAACTTCGCGAGGAACCAGTATCACTGCAGATCGACGATGAGCGGGAGAGGAAGAAGGCACTTAAAGGAGCTGAAGCAGTCGAGGGTGAAGTCGAGATGGATGAGCACGGAGAAGGATTTGTCAATATAGCCAAGGTGATTAGCTTGGTCCATGTAACTCGTGCAGCAAACACACATACTTGCCTTGATTATACAACTATGAGCTACGCTGATCGAATTCTCAACAGTCTACCGGGCGGAGCATCGATGTTACAGTGCGAACAGTTACCAAGTTTTATTTGGTGCGCGAACATCGACTGCATGGAATTGTGACTGGGATGGAGGGTGTCAAAACCATTTCAACACTTGAAGACAGGCTTGACAGGCTGCTGGTGTCATTTAGGGATGCAAAGGTATGAGAATATGCGATTCGTTGAAAAAATCTTTAAGCTCCACTCAGATTGCGCTTCTCGAATGGTCATCCGCAGTTCACGACCTTGTGACTGTGTCAATTCATACATATGAACGAGCGCCACAGCTGGTACGCTACAACGTCATTTTTCTGGGATGCTGCTCATATACCCGCTCTAGATGTCGCTAGATTCAACGCTATTTAGAGCTCAGCTCCGTGTCGACCCTCTTTCCCGTTGTTCGGCTTTGTCTCTACCAAAAGATGCTCTTGCGATCCTTCCTTTTTACCAAACACAGGCAGAACTTGATGTCATGGACCAGGATCAGACACAAACAAGGTTTGTTTCTAAATTACCAAAAGACAGCCATTTTAAAGCTCTAGCAGAGACGTGCCATACGCCCCAAGTTTCATTCTAGACCTCCCTGCCGCCGTAGAGCAAAATATCCGCAATATCATTGACTTTGTATTCCTCCCGGGATTCAACAAACCGACTATTGCTGTCCTTTTTCAAACACAACAGACATGGACTGGGTATTTCATTCATTTCGCGACTATGGGCCATAATGTTGACTTGGAGATCAATCTTTAGGCGATTGAAGGAATTCAAAGATACTGCCCGGCTTGTTATTTTCACACTTGACATCGTCACTCAGTCGTACCCGATTATCACGTCTGTACAAGGCCTCCCTCACGATTGTTTCTCGGTCTTGGCGTGTGCAGCGTCTCTCGGTGGTGTTGTCATTCTCACTAGTAATTCCATCATCTACGTTGACCAATCTTCACGCCGTGTCATTTTACCCGTCAATGGATGGCCGGCACGCATAAGCGACTTCCCTCTACCCCCCATCCCACTGGAACATAATGATCGTAATCTAGAACTCGAGGGCTGCCGTGCAACGTTCGTGGACGACAAAACCATCTTCATTATACTCAGAGACGGAACTGTCTACCCTGTTGACATCGTCATTGATGGTAAAATCGTATCTAAATTGACTATGGGTGCTGCCCTGGCTCAGACGACAATACCGACTGTTGTGAGACGCATAACAGGTTCTCATGTGTTCATCGGTAGTACGATCGGCCCATCTGTACTGCTGAATGCTGCGCATATGGAAGAAGAGGTCGAGGAGGACGAGGAAATGAATGCCCCGACTACTGTCGTCCAGATGGATATTGACTACGATGACGATGATGGTAAATTTTCCTCCGGTATTGTTCGGTTCCAATAATGTATTGAAATTATTCAAGACATCTATGGTGACTCCAACAAGATTACTGAACCAACCACGAACAACTACACGAATGGCAAAGCGGCAAAGAAGACTCGAACTGTGATTAAACTGTCTCTTTGCGATTCGCTGCCATCCTATGGCCCCATAGCGGACATTACTTTCTCTCTTGCGCGTAATGGTGTAAGTTGCTTCTACTAAACGGAGTAACTCTTCTAAATGTATGCATGAAGGAACGTCCCGTACCAGAACTTGTTGCTGCAACTGGGTCTGGGCCCTTGGGAGGATTCACTCTTTTCCAAGTAAAGTCTCCCGGTTCTCTTGTTATGATCCTCAACTGAAGATATTTCAACAGCGTGATTTACCTATCCGGACGAAGCGTAAGCTTCATGCAATTGGAGGAGCACGCGGAATGTGGTCGTTACCTATACGTCAGCCTGTGAAGGCGGGTGGGATCACATACGAACACGCCGTAGATCCGTACCATGCTGAGAATGATACACTCATTCTAAGCACTGATGTCAACCCCTCGCCTGGCCTTTCCCGCGTGAGTGCCCCTTATGTATGCCCTGGCTCCTCCGATCTGACATGCTGCCTAGATTGCCACACGCGCTGCTAAAACCGACATTTCGATCACTACTCGCATTCAAGGCACCACGATCGGTGCTGCTTCGTTCTTCCAACGTACTGCCATACTCCACGTGGTAACGAATGCAATTCGAGTATTGGAACCTGGTATGGTTTCTGAATCTACAGCTTTGGATGAGACACTCATACGTAGGCTTGCTCTAGATGGCACGGAACGACAAATAATCAAGGATATGGATGGCAACATGCCTCGCCCAAAAATCAGGGCTTGCAGCATATCTGACCCTTTTGTGCTCATTGTACGGGAAGATGATTCCATCGGCCTCTTCATAGGAGAAACGGAACGTGGAAAGATTAGGCGTAAAGATATGTCTCCCATGGGTGACAAGGTCTGTCGAAAACATCGCCATTTACTGCGTTCTCACTGGAGTGACAGACTTCTCGCTATCTGGCTGGCTGTTTCTACATTGATTCCACGGGGCTTTTTGAGCGTAGTTTACATAGCACTGCCCCGATAAACGGTGCTACTACGACACTGCAAGCGGCTGTCAATCCTGGAAGTAGTGGACAGTCACTTATCTTGATTCGTCCCCAGGGTGTTATGGAGGTAAGCTTTTATTGCGATGTATCTCGGGTTTCAATGACGTGGCTATTAGATTTGGAGTCTACCTAAATTGGCGCTGGTCTTCTCCACGTCAATGTTGTCCACGTTGCAGAACGTCTTAACTGACTCGCATGATCTCCCTGCTTTGTCGCTTGTCCAAGATCCGCCACGCAAGCCACAAGATTTGGACATCGAACAGATATTGCTGGCTCCACTTGGAGAGTCGTCACCTCAGCCACACCTCTTCGTATGTTACAGCTGGTTGATTATCTGTGCCTGGGCCTGACTTGCAACCAGATCTTCCTGCGATCGGGGCAGCTGACGATATACGAGGCGCTTGCCGGCGGTCAAGGAATTGATCCCTCAACCACGATCCGAGCAAGTCTCGACATCAAGTTCGTCAAGATATTGTCCAAAGCATTTGAAATTCAGCGGCCAGAGGAAGGTGAAAAGGGTATTCTTGCGGAGCACAAGCGTGTATTGCGCATGTTCATTCCCTTTGTCACATCGCCGTCTCCAGGGACGACCTATGCGGGAGTATTTTTCACCGGTGATCGTCCGAGCTGGATCCTCTCTACAAACAAATGTGGGGTCAAGTTGTACCCATCAGGCCATAACCTCGTACATGCCTTTACCCCATGTTCATTGTGGGAATCGAAAGGGGATTTCTTACTCTACTCTGAGGAGGTTCGTGGGCCTGAAAACTTGCTGTTTCGATTCTAACATAGGTGTCATAGGGCCCAAGTCTGCTTGAGTGGATGCCTGATTTCCACCTCGATGGAAACCTTCCGTCTCGAAGCATACTTCGCGGACGATCTTATTCGAATCTCATCTTCGACGCATCTACATCTTTGATAGTCGCAGCATCATCCCTCAAAGCCCAATTCGCTTCATTTGACGAAGATGGAAATAATGTGTGGGAACCAGAGAGTGAGTGCATTTTATACGCCCGGTCCGAGAAGAAAACTCATATCCAGCTTTTGTCACAGCTGCTAACGTTTCGGACCCTTTGTGCGACTGCTCGAGCCTCGAGCTTATATCACCGGACATCTGGGTGACAATGGATGGGTGAGTTAAGCTTCTGGTAATTGCCTTTCACTGCTAAGACGTCGGTGGAGGTTCGAGTTTGCTACAAATGAATTCATCAATGACATGGCTGTCGTCTCACTCGAAACTGCCAGCACCGAGACCGGCAGCAAGGAATTCATCGCTGTTGGTACTACTGTAAACAGGGGCGAAGATCTGGCAGCAAAAGGCGCCGTGAGTCTTTGGTGCTCTGTCCTATCATCGCTGAAAATTAACATATTGCCCAGACTTATATCTTTGAAATTTCCGAGGTTGTTTCTGACCCTGCATTCTCGTCCAAACGGTGGTATAAACTGCGCCTACGGTGTAGAGATGATGCTAAAGGACCAGTTACGGCCGTCTGCGCATTCAATGGTTACCTTGTATCGTCAATGGGACAGAAGGTCAGCTTTGACTCAGGGACCCTTTGACTTCTTACTAATAGTCAGCTATCCTTCAGATCTTTGTTCGTGCATTTGACTCCGATGAGCGTCTCGTTGGAGTTGCATTCTTGGACGTCGGGGTATACGTGACTTCCCTTCAAACTCTGAAGAATCTCTTGTTGGTAGGGGATGCCGTTAAAAGCGTTTCCTTTGTAGCGTTCCAGGCCAGTTCAATGCTCGTTGATGAGGTCCTCTTACTGACATCATTACAGGAGGATCCATATAAACTTGTCTTGCTAGCCAAAGACGTCAACAGTGTCTGCGTCTCTAGGGCCGATTTCTTCTTTGCCGATGGCCAACTGTCAATATTGACAGGAGACGAGGATGGTATCATTCGCTTATACGAGTATAATCCTCATGGTGAGGCTCTCGTCATTCTTTCTCCTTCATTCCTTTCAAACAGTGATTAGACCCGGAATCGAAGGACGGCCGCCATTTGCTTTTGCGGACAGAATTCAATAGCCAATCCGAATACCGTGCATCGACTCTTGTTGCTCGAAGACTGAATGAGGACCCCATGATTCCACAGGCTAAACTCGTTACAGGTCAGTTGTACTCTTTCCATATCTTCATGCAGGCACCTCATTCAGGATCCTAGGGTCTGCGGATGGCACTCTAAGCTGCCTGACGCCCGTCGATGAGCATGCATTCAAGCGCCTACAATTGCTTCAAGGTCAACTGACGCGGAATGTTCAACATGTGGCTGGTCTCAACCCCAAGGCATTCCGGTGTGTTGCATTGACCTATGGGCCTTTTCCACCTCTCATCCGTTTCTTCAGAATTGTTCGAAACGATTTCGTTTCCAAGCCGCTCTCAAAAGGTATCTTGGACGGTAACCTTCTGGCTCACTTCGAAGCGTTGCCAATTTCTCGTCAAAACGAAGTCACTCGTGAGATTGGAACGGACCGTACGACTGTATTACGAGACTGGATTGGGCTCACCGGTGCTTGGTAGCTCTTAACGCTGTATAATCTACCACTGTTTTATATCACTACTTTTATTGCAAATCGCCAGATGCTCATAATCCAATTACAGTCAACGGGTCGTTTTGAGGTGGTGTCATCAGTAGTAAGGCCTCAGTAGAAGGTTATTGGTACAGCGGCGAGAATAAACACTAACTAAAGAACTAACTAACATGGAAGAGACATTAATTGGTCATGTTCAATTGCCTCTCTCCTTTGTGGCGAGTCGAGAGGAACATTTCTTGGTCCAGCTAACCTCAGGATATGAGACCACGTCAGTAGCAAGACAATTTCGAAGTTCTTCTACGACGACTGCAGATTGACCACACGAATCTACAATTATAATGTACTATCTCTGATAACCCTACCTTCAATACGTCAAGGTCTCCACTATTGCGTCCAGGACACGTATGGAGTCCGGTATATTAAACTTCTCGTACTGTAATGCCGCGGGTATGCTGAGAAAGAACATCAGAAGCAGTTTTCCAAGTGATAAGATTTTGCAACTTACTCCCAGCCCGTAACACGTTTAACAGGCGCGTTCAGCTTAAGGAAACACCGCTTCTGTACCTCCGCACTGATCTCAGCACCCACACCAGCAGTCATACCTGCCTCATGAACGATAACCAGGCGGCCCGTGCGCTTGACACTCTCTGTAACTGTTTCTACATCCCACGGCAAAATGGAGCGCAGGTCGATGAGTTCAATCTTGGCAGAGCGTAATGACGCAGGGACGAGGGGTTCCAGGGAGGGTGCAGGGGACTCCAACATGTGAAGCGCTGTTTCACAGTGGTATACGGGAGTTCCCCATGTGAGAAGGGTCAGATCCGAGCCGGGGACCAGGACTTCAGCCTTTCCAAGAGGTAGTTCGTAGTCGTCGACGGGAACTTGCTCGACTGATATTTGGTGGTCAGTATATGATACCACTGATGAGCCAGGGTAATGCATGGGCGAACCTGCTGATCGATAGAGTATCTTTGGTTCCATGAAGATAACAGGGTTCGGATCTCTAATGGAACCGAGTAAAAGCCCTTTTGCTTGAATTGGAGAGCGAGGAATGACAATCTGGACGCAGCTGTGAGTATCCCGTGTATTCAAGGGTTATCCAAGGTAAACCTTCAGGCCGGATGCACCCATGAAGAAACCTTCCGGAGACTGTGAATGGTATAAGCCTCCATGACCCTGTATGGAGCTTAGGTGCAATAAAGCATCAAGGGCGGCCGAAGGCTTACCACAGACATGGTGGGTGTGCGGATAGTAAGCCCACCAACGTTGTATTGGCCACCTGAACGGTATCGAATCTTAGCAGCTTCATTAACGATCTGTCAGAGAAGCGTGAGGTACTACGTAGGGTGTTCTGGCTAAAAGGACGCACTTGATCGAAGGCGGGGAATATGTAATCAGCGAATTGTATTTCGGCGATAGCGGTATGGCCCATTAACGCCAAACCAATACCGAATCCTGCTATACCTTGCTCAGTTAATGGAGTGTTGAATACTCGCTCCTTTCCTGAATTATAATTCGAAACACATGCGTCATAAGAATTGCAAAAGTACTTACCGAATTCCTCTGCAAGGCCCTGCAGCAAAGAATGATAAATGAAATATAGGGTTGTGTCGACCATGCTCCGCTTACCATGGTACATCTAAAGACACCTCCAAAAGCAACATCTTCACCAAACACTACTGCACTGTCATCTTTGGCCAGTGCGATACTGGTTTGGTTGAGCACAGAAGAGAACTACAAGCAGGAATAGTTCGCACCTCATTGCGTCCCGAACAGCCTGGTATGTGTTCATCTTTCTCGTTTCACGGCCACCCACAAGGGAGCTAGAAGGCCCAGATTCATGATCATCGGAAAATACAAGACCCGTGGTTCGTAACGCAGAGTCTCGTGTGGTTCTGAGGATCTGAGAAGTGGCTACAGAGGGAAGATGGCCGCCTGCTGGAGGAGGCTCAACGGTTGAGGAATTGTGTCGCCGCTGACAGGATGTTAGAGCACATATAACCAGTGTATGGTGCCGCGTACGAACTAAGAAGGGTATGCGTGTCAACGAGCGGGCGGAGAACCTGATGGTGAGCATTGAAGGAGGAATGGTTAAGATCCGGTGCGAGTTGCAAGTCAATCATTGAAGAAGTCGCGTCGAAAGAAGCGCCGGATTTCGTGGTTAATTTAGCGCTTATTTCATCAATTAACACCAACGTCTCACTCACATGGACAACGAATCCACTTTCGTCGCTCCCGAGGGCGTTTATACCGTCATCGACGAGCACAAACCCCTTGCTCTCCCTGCTGCGTATGGAGGTCCCTCTGTATACCCCACCAAGGTCACCAGCGTCACTGTAAACTTCCCTGCCACGAAACAAGGCAGTGCTGCGCCGGCATTCGTTCATCTTCTTGGAGGAAATAAGGACAACAAAAAGGACAAATCGGGCGGACAGAAGGAGCGCGAGGATGGCCAAAGTCTATCGAGCAGCGATACCCCGGACGAGGGCGATGTCCCTCCGTCTACCCAGGAGCATGCATCGACCTCCCAAGAGCCGCATACCCTCTTTTCTCCAAACCCTAGTGCACTAGGGAAGAAACGACAGGCCGCTCGACCCAAGAATAGCATTCGGACAACATCGTCAACATTCATCACTCGAATACAAACCGCAGAGGGCCTATCAAAAACTTTGCAATCCAAACAGGGAGATACTAACTTCTTATTTTACAATCTTTCCAAAAGCTGGATATGGGTGGAGGCAGGCTCTAAGGCAAAGGTATGAGCCCTGCCTAAAAGCCTCACGGTCTCTTACCATTTTGTTACCCCAACAATCATCAGGATCCGCTCGCCAAAATCACTTTCTCAACACATCCCACCTGCCACGACGTCAACGCTGCAACCGCTTCTCCTGACCATATAGATGTGATTATCGGATTCAGCTCTGGTGATTTGGTGTGGCTGGGTATGTAAATCTTCATCTCACAGACCGCAGCACGTATCGAATGTTCTTCAGATCCTATAACCTCCAGATACGCCCGTCTCAACAAACAAGTTCGTTGCGAGTACCAATTAATGACCTCACACTGACAATCTATGAAGGGCTGCATTTCAAATTCGCCGTGCACTGCTGTACGCTGGGTACCCTCATCATCGACTCTTTTCCTCGTATCACACGCAGACGGTACTATCGTTGTATACGACAAGGAGCGCGATGACGGCGTTTTTGTAGCGCACGATCCTACTGGGAAGTCATCAGATCCCACCTCCATATCAGAAGATGGGTCATTTCAGAAAGAGTGGGATCCTACGGACAGCATATACGTGACTATGCCGCCCTGGCATCCAGTGACTTCTGGAAGTGGCCTTTCGTCCAATGGAAAGCCGGACAAGGAAAAGGCGGTGAAGAACCCTGTCAGTCATTGGCGCGTGTCGCGGCGTGGTATCGTCGGTAAGCTACTTCATTCGCATATCTAACAAGGAATTGTTGTTAAGCCTTGAGGTCCACAGATTTCGTGTTCTCACCTGACGTCAAGCACGTAGGAGCGATATCAGAAGATGGATGTCTTCGAGTGATAGATGCTTTGGCCGAACAGTCAGTGCAAAGCCTTCGAGCGTGTCAGTGATCCTAACATCCTCCTTCAGACTGGTTGATTGTTATGCTTCTTACTTTGGTGCCTTGACATGCATTGCATGGTCGCATGATGGGCGATTTATTCTAGTGCGTGATATGATTGTTATGAAGTCCACGGATGCGTCATTCATTGCTGTTCTGTAGACCGGTGGCCAGGACGATCTGTTAACAATATTTTCACCTTGGGAACAACGAGTAGTTGCAAGGTGTCAAGGACACTCGTCCTTCGTATCCGCCCTGGCGTTTGACGACTTACGCTGTGATGGTCGGACATACCGATTCGGCAGCGTGGGGGAAGATAATAAATTAATTTTAGTTCGTACTATCATGACCCTTTCAAAGAAGTCTGCTAATGATAGAACCTACAGTGGGACTTCTCGAGCGGAGCTCTTCATAGACCTAAATTCCAGGTATGGTATTTTCTTATAAACGCGTCTCATATGCCAACAAAGATTTGATCAGGCCACACATCATCAACGAATGTCGATGTCTTCCACACTCTCTCTCGCATTACGACGCGATCGACCAACTCAATACGATCCCTCCTTACATTCTCCTCACCCGGACGGACGGTCTTCTCGGTTCCACCCAGCCCCATCGCGCAACGAGGTAGCCGTCCTCCAACCCGTATTGGTGAGTGCACCGATCGTTCATCAAACTCGTTCTCATCTATACGTATGTTGGAACAGATTAAAAACATCGAGGGCGACCTATTGACCGCGGTCTCGTTCTTGCCGCGGTCTATCTTGACGGCGACAAAGACGGGCCTCATAAAATTGTGGATTCGTCCATTGGCCTTGCGACCGCGAGCTAAGAGCCGCGCGGCGGATATGGATCCTCTCAACTGATATACCTGTATTTACCTTTGGATTATTCCGATTATCATTATTGCTCTGGTAGCTTTACTTATCTGCACACTCGGATAGATACGGCCACATTTATCTTGCTTTAATGCGATTTCTATACATACCAGTGCTCTCTTTTTCCCTTTCATTTAAAGGAAATTGTCTACCCTCTGTCCTGTCACAATCAATGCCCACCACAAGCTCAGCTTCATCAATCAAGACTAACATACACCTCATTAACATGCTTTATTCTCTGAGTTTGTCATCAACGTTGTTATACATCACTGGTCACGCAAAGGTTGAGGCCTGAGGCCTGAGGCACAATCCAAGGCACCATCTCAATCAATGGGAGCCCCATCACGAATCACGCGCACGATTCACACTACTTATTTAGAGCTAGCTTTCATCCCACTAACACTATTCTCGTATACACTCTTCCTTGAATTGCATAGCCTGGTCAAGTGTAAGTGACATCTTTCTTTTCCTCCTAGATGAGCATGTTTCTGCTAATCATACGCAGAA
This sequence comes from Tephrocybe sp. NHM501043, assembly GCA_018855915.1. Classification (NCBI taxonomy): domain Eukaryota; kingdom Fungi; phylum Basidiomycota; class Agaricomycetes; order Agaricales; family Lyophyllaceae; genus Tephrocybe; species Tephrocybe sp. NHM501043. Next base: position 35,007 of record JABCKO010015866.1, read on the forward strand.
AGTGCCGGGACTGCTGTCGTTGGATGTGAATAGCCGTCACTCATCATGTTCTTTGAGATGATGTCGTGGGACTTCTCATGGGAGAATAAACTCGTTATGTGGTGCTGTCAAATGGATGCCTGGTTTAATGAGCAATCACAAGACCTAAGGAGCCCTCCTTGGTACTAGGGTAAGATGATAGGCAGACGAGAGACGAGGGGTATAACTCATCGGGATCGATGTTTCATACCTTGCGTGAGGTAAGTTTCTAATTCTTCCATTCAACACTTACCTACCTGCTTCAAGTTCTGTGAATCAGTTGATCCACCTCATTCAAGTCACACGCGAACCTCTCGCTAGTCATTGTAACCGATGAGCTTCGAGTGATTTTATTCATGCGACTCTGTTCTCTAACGTTGATTGATTGTGCTGCTCTTCTAATTCAAGGATACGAAACCTTCCTGCCGCACATATCAAGCACTGCTTCTGGGCAAAGTATAGGGTGTTGAATTCCGAGAGTTCTCGTATCATCGCTCCAACTATAGGCAATGACGAGGAAAGAGAAACCAATCCCCAGGCCACTACACGATATCAGCCCTGGCCTATCAGATTTTGTTCTGTGTGGATCCCAAACAGTACAATCCATCCAGTTGCTATTTGGGACAACTAGAGAGTACTGAAGGAGGGCTTCTCGTTGATGATCAACTGCTCCTCCTTCTCTCCTATGAGAAAGCATCCGTGGGTTGATAGACCATGATATACCGCCATCCTCTATCCATGCATTTCCTCCCACTCTCAATGACCTTTGATCAAATCCCTGTTTTTGTGACAATGTTTGTTTCCTCCAGTACTGACTCAACACTCCCTCAAAATACTCATCGTCTGTTTCATTGAAATCAAAAGATCTATGGCTAGTCATATATAAGAGCACAGTTTTTCTCGTCCCAGAACTCAGAAACCTTGCATCTTGAACTACCTCATAAAATGACGCCCGAAGAACGACAGTTGATTCAACTCGTGGGTCACAACTTATGGTCAGAGATAATTGTACGATGCCCTTTTCATTTATGCTATGGTAAGCAGTTTTTTCATCCCATCATTCCATAATTACAACTTGAAGCATTAACACATTCTATACGACAGGGATATTTGCGCCACTCTCTGTCATCGTTGCCCACTCCCTTGTCACGTAGGTGTTAACCCATAACTGAGTCAATCACTAACCAAGGTGTCTTTATCAGACATAAGGGGCAGCGATCTTGCCTCTTCTGGGGAATGTTGAGCGCGACTTCCATTGGATTCCTTGCATCAACGTTCCTTCTAATCGCCTACGTTTGGTCAAAGATCATCACGTTTAAAGTCTTCAAAATTAGCGGTCTGCTACTTGATGAGCGTATTATGACCACGGATCATGAGAAGATTTGGATCAATATTAGCGAAGAGTGGGTGGCAATCCTTCCGGTAAACGTTTCACTCATAACCGCCAACAAACAATGGCTCAGCTCGTTTTTAGGTAGTCTTTAATGACGCTATTATCATATGGCGAGCGTGGGTCCTGTTTGGAAGAAAGCGCTGGGTATTATATCTTTCATCGGCATTATGTGTAGCTTCATTTGGTGTGTCTTGTATGCACTGAGATAACGACGTCAGTCACCGAACTTTGGGATATCGACAATCAGGGACTACGGTCGGCTTGCTAACCTTTGCCTCCCTCCACACTGACATTCTTCCTGGGGAGAATACGTACGACAAGTTGTACGTTGGCTTAGGAGTGTCCTCTAATTTCCTTTCTTTTGCAACGAACTTGACCGCCACCTCTTTGACTGGATATCTCTTGTGGTAAAAATCTAACTTGATATTGCGATTCAGTCACTCAAAGAATTATCTAGGACAAATTTGAGAATTTTCCGCTCACTGGGAGGTCAGGAACGGTTGTTTACATCATGGCATATCCTATTGCTTTTAGTCGAGTCAGGAGTTCTCTACGGGATCTTACAGGTGCGTCCCATGCACTGCGTCTTCCATTGGGCTGTCACTCATCTCAGCTTCTAGCTCTTCATATCAACAATTCAGATACTGACCTTGAACAGTGAAGCTATGGCGACTGCCTTCTATACGCTGAGAAATGTATATATTGTAATTTCCGTGAGTAGCTTCGACAGGTCAAAAATTCAAATATGCTTAGGGTTGGTATTTAGCTTCTATATCCAGTCCTGACAATCAGCATCATACACGGTCCGTTTTCAATGCATCGAGTACGAGAAACCGTGACCTTGCAGACTTTATCACGACACTCTCAGCCGGTGTAGCCGATTAACTGATTGTTTTCCTAAGTGGAGCGTCTACTTATAATTCCATTCCATTTTTTTTCGTCGTTACTGCGTTGCAGTGGCAACTCCATTGCCTCGACACTCTGTTACATAATCCTTCCATAATTTTCTTCTACATACTACATATCTCACTGGGTCTACTTTTTTTTTTTTTTTTTTTTTTGAAAAATGATCAAGAAGAATAAGAAGTTCAATTAATGCTGGCAAGCTACACTTCAGAGCTAAGACTCTACGAGGTTGTTCACGCGTCACTGTAAGCGTGGTCCCAAGCACGCACATGAGAACCTATACAGCCAAAAAGCGAGACAACCGAACAGATACCTGTTCAGCCACTGCATGCTATATATGTAGCAGTACAAGTTCTGCTGTAAGCCACAGCTCATATACAAACAACAGAACCATGTATTATAGCCTTAGTCTCTTTAATACGACATCCCGTGCCTGTTCTGTGCTGAGCTACCCTCCTCTTCACTCGGTTCACTTATTTTTTTGAAAAATAATCAATAACAATAAGAAGTTCAATTAATGCTGGCAAGTTACACTACAAAGTTAAGACTCTTCAAAGAGGCGGGTATCTGACAGTACTGGTAGCGGTTTGTGTCAGCTATACATATGGGGCTTGTGAATAGGAGAATAGGAGGTTCCTCGTAGGTTTTTGATTGGCTTTATGAAGCTATGGGGGGCGTCGTCGTATGAGTGTAACAAGTACGGGTATCTGTGGTAGGTCACCAGATATTTTGATGAGCTGATAGTCTGATACACTCCGAATTAAGCAATGCAAACAGCCAAAATTTGATTCCAATTCTAAGCTTGATTTTGACTCAGTGACTGACCTTTTGCGTGTTCTACTTCTCCTCAACTTAACCCCTTGCCAGTGTGGCGTTTCTATACTTCTTGCCATGGGATGAAATCTGCAGGTCACATGATTGTCTTGATGCGTCGTCGTGGTGTCGAGTTTGCCTCCTGCTAACCTCAGGAGGCGCTTGAAATTGAACCTTTGTACCGAGCCAACAGTTGATCAGTACTCATACATATCATGAATTGAACTCGTTCTATCACTCTTGACTCCAAAGGTATCGTGGCGTTGTTTGGTTGCGATTGGCGAGAGCTTCCCCATCGAACCCAACTTCAGTGTCTTCACTACTCTCTTCCTCCACTCGGGCCCTACGTGCGCCGTTTAATTATCTTCTGTCTCTCACATGTCCGTCGCAACACCTACACTCATACCTCGCTACCGAAAGTTTCCTTATCTTCTCCCCAAGCCTCCTCAGCCACATCCCGTGCCACTATCATATCGTCGCGTCTATGGCAACCTCAACGCGGTGCGCGACTTACAGCGGGAAATGGAGGATCTGAGCGACGAAGAGAATGAGCTTGAGGACATTGTGCGCACTTTACTAGCCGACATGGCACCTACAGCTAATACTGGATTTTCTTTAGAATCTGAGCATACACAACAGAGGCTATGCTTTCCTCGTTCCTATTGGTCGTAATCTTACTCAACAAGAGGAGAAAAACGATGTACGTCCTGTAAAGTTTGCCATATAATACTCAGGACAGCCAAATTGAAGTCACACTCAGGCCGATGAAGACTCTGAAGACTCGGGGTCTGCTCGGTCTGCAGGTGCTCCTTCGGTTGTTGAGGACGATGGGGAGAACGAATCTGCTCCTGACCTCGACGCGAGCATGGAAGACATGGATGACGTTGATACCGACGAGAATGAAGACATGGCCGAGGGAGACACTGAAGATTTCGAAGAGGAAACCTCAGAGGGCTGATTGCATCATCGCCCTCATCTCTACCTCAGTTCCGTCAAGCATCCCACAGAAAATGGATGAAAGTTCTTTCCAATTCTCCAGATGTTCAGACTATTGTCTTCTGGTCCTCGAATCCGTTCCTACTAACATTATACACGATTTAATCTACTCTCATTACGATTCTTCATCGAACAGGAAGGTCCATAACGCGTCGACATTTTTATAATCATGGTGCACAATGCTGACAAGCCATCGCTCGTTTCGCACCCCCTCGAGCAAAGTCCTTTCCGGAGACCCAGGACGATAGAAGGAAGCCCAATCAGCCCAAATCGAGAACGCCTCATCCTAGGAGCAGTCCCTCTTTAAAAAACTTGGAGCCACTTCAAGTGTCGTGAGCACGAACCTTCCATGACAAGAACGATTCTTTCTCGATGATGGTCGTTTGCGTTATTTCTTGTCCCGGGAATACGCCCCACGTCACTGCATTTCTGTCTCCTTCTGGCACATTTCCTCGGCACTCTCCCTGTTCAGAGGTCAGCATTCAGCCATGACCCCTCTCACATTTACCAGCAATCGCACCTTAACATCACCTGCAAACCAATGCACCCATCCCTTGCCTCTCTCCTCCACAATCTTCTCAATCGCATCGACTTCTTCTGCGTTGCAGAAGAACTCCACGAAACCTTTCTGGAACACATATCCATATCGTGGACCCCAGCCAAATACCTCGTCATTAGAGCTCGCGCCATCTACAGCTGGCTGTGAGCCAACTGTCCACCATCCACGCTTCGTCAGCTTCTCTAGATGCTGAAGGATCAGTAGTGACTCTGGGGACAACGCTGTTGGGGAGAAGGGTGTTGTGGCGATCTTTGAGTGCAAATGGTCCAGGAACAATTGTGTAAGATCCTCCAGAGTCTTTGGGTGGCGCCATTGACTCACTTCTTCGCTTCGCTATTCCCAAAGTTAATATGGACCGCGATGACAAAATTCAAAACGACGTACCATAGCAGGGCCTCCCCATGGGTCTTGGTTTCCAAAAGCAGGACTTTTAAAGTCACCGAAACGACCGTTCGGAAAGTCATCCCAAGATGCGGCGTTATTAAGTTCACCACGGCCAGCCTCGGTGTCGGAGGCAGGAAGATTGGCTAGCCCGATGGTTGCAGTGTTTGTCGCCGTAATAGGAGTGATCATGAATTCGGTTCCGTCGACGCAAGGTGGAGGGTGGATCATAGCTCCAGCAGTTTCCTAACGAAAAATGAGCTTGCGTTTGACGACCTCAGCATTTGGCACGGCACATACTGCAATAAGTCGGTTGTGATGGGGGGGCGTGGTGCCTGTCCATTGTACAAGCTCCAACACGCGCTGAACACTCTTCTCAAGGTTGAGCGTGCAAAAGTGAACACCAGGAACCACATTCTCCTTCGTTATCCGCTGAATCATCTCAACGGCTAGCTTGACGCCGTAATCCTTGACGAGTTGATCGTCATGCTATGGCAGGATCAGAAGACAGCTTCCTTTCAATTGGAAGAAACCATACGCTGATAGGAGCTAGTGCATCCATGACATGCTGAGGTACTCTGATTCCACATAGTTTTACCAGACGAAGAAATGAAGAGTAGGTTTGGATTGGCATTATGCCTGGTATGATGGGGACTGTAATACCTATTGAAACTGTGAGATAGACAGCAGTCGTTTTTCATGGACTGAAACATACCCTTTGCTCTTACTGTCTTCACCCATTCTAGGAATCGATCGACGTCGTAGAACAACTGGGTAACGATGAAATCTGCTCCCGCATCGACCTTCTTCTTCAGATAATCGAGCTCGACATCAGGGTCTAAGTGACTATCGGGATGTCCATCCGGATATGCTTCACATGAATGTTAGACATGTTAAGAAGGAAGAAGGATGCAACAGTCTGACCCGCAACACCGACGCAAAATTGGTCGGACAATTCGGGGGAAGATCGAATGAACTTGACAAGGTCAATGGCATGCTGAAAGTTGGGATCGATAGGGATCCACTCTTCTTTGCCCCTCGGTGGATCTATTGAAATTAATGATTTTACAATCAGCTCTCAGGGGAGGCGAAGAAAGACATACCTCCACGCAGGGCGAGGATGTTCTGAATGCCATGAGCCTTGGCCGCCTAAGTGAAGGTTGGTACAACTGCTGGATGGTACAGGAATAACTCGCGATTTACTGTTAACGCGTCATTGACAGAACCCCGTTCCATATTTGTGCATGTCAAGTGGAGGACCGTGTCCACACTGTACTCCGTTTGCGTCAAACCTGCGAGTTCAAGACTTCGTTCTCTTGTCGAGCCTCCGGCGCCCCATGTGATGCTGATGGCCAGTGGATTGAGAGCGCATAGTCGCGAGATACGTGCAATCAGGTTCTCGAATCCCTAGACGTGGAAAAATCAATCAGACAAACGCACATGGGAGTTGGTAACATACTTGATCAGTCCGCGGGGGGAAGAATTCAAAGGTGTAGAATGGGTGGTTGGGGTTTTGGGACGCGATCTTGTCAATGAGCTTCATCCCTGTAGCCTTGGTTGAACGCAAGGATCCCGGAATTCCAGCTTCACTTGAGGTGAGATCGGATCTAGTTTATCACGTGATACACAGGCAGTTGAGACGTGATGTGACCGTCACGACGTGTAGCTGGAATTGACACAGCAAGTGTTCTTGCCAACGCCAACTTGACCTTCACGATGTCGGACGCACCAGCAACCCCAGTCTCTGCCGACTTCTCCTCATCCCCCCCCAAAAGGACAAAAATTGTTCTCCTTGGCGACCAGAGCGTTGGCAAGACCAGTCTAATCACTCGGTATGCCCCACGTCTGTCCAAAGTTCGTGAAATGCAGCATTAATCATTGTCTCTACAGATTCATGTATGACACATTCGACAACACCTACCAGGCCACAATTGGCATTGACTTTCTGAGCAAGACCATGTATCTCGAGGACCGGACTGTCAGATTACAGCTATGGGACACTGCAGGACAGGTATGGTACTCTATATCAAGGCACTGCAGCTGGTGGTTAACTTTGTGGCGCAGGAAAGGTTCCGCTCACTAATTCCATCGTATATTCGTGACTCTTCTGTGGCAATAGTGGTATTCGATATCACAAGTATGTTGACATTCTGTTGACATGCATACCCAACATCAACAAGCTCCACCTGTCTAGATCGGCAATCATTTCTCTCTACAACTAAATGGATAGAAGACGTCAGGTCAGAGAGAGGGAACGATGTGATAATAGTGCTAGTGGGTAACAAGGCGGACTTGTCTGATAAACGGTGCGTTCTGCCTCCCTGCTGTTACGCATGCGCCATCTATCTTACAGCTGATTAGGCAGGTAACGTTGGAAGAGGCGACCGCCAAGTCAACGCAGATGAACATTATGTTTATGGAGACTTCTGCAAAAGCTGGCCATAACGTCAAAAGCTTGTTCAAGAAGATCGCGATGTCATTACCTGGCATGGAGAAGGAAACTCAGGGTGAAGCAAACACAAGTATACGCCCCTCCACTGTTTTTAGCTTCACACATATTGACTTGATTGCAATAGAAATCGACGTCACATCACCAGCGGCAGGCGAAACACCTGAAGCATCACAGTGCAATTGCTGAGTATCTCACCTTCCTATGCTCCTCACGCGAGCATATTACATGTCACTATGTATACCAGCGTGACCACCTCAGGCCCTTTGTGATTTTAGTGTATCAAATACTACTCCGACACTTTGCTTCAGTGATCAACAACCGTAGACAGGATACGAAAAGGCTAAAATAAATGCACAGCAACATTGGGACTACACGGTACCATTATCCCCGATTCATTGTGTTCCCTGCTCCCTTGGGGTTTTCGTCCGTGTATCTTGCCCAGTTCTCGTCCTTCAGCCGCTTCTCTTCTGATTTCTGCTCGCCTTCCAAGGTCCCCTCCATCTCTGCATCCAATGCAAGCTGCTCAGAAGATGTGGGGGCCGCCTCAGAGGCAGGTCTGAATCCACAAAGGGGTTAAGCTAGAAAATCAAGAGCTCGTGACAACATACCCGCCACCCGAGATGAATTTGCCCCGTTCCTGCTCGATTTGGAGATACTCGTCAATAGACATGGTAGGAAGCCGATGACTCGGTCCAAACACTTGTGATTGAAGCTGTGCTCGGTCCGTGGCGCCAGCCGGCAGGATGGTAAATGGTCGAAGCGGCTAAGGTATTTTGAATAAGTGAGGTGCCACTCAGAGGCAAGGAGGGAGGGATACAACCTTTCCAGAGGGATCTAAGAGCGGCCCTTTCCCATCAAGTCCTAAGCTTGACCGTGGTTCATCGAGTTTCCACATATCTTTGTCACTCTCGCGGCCTCTACCCCTACGGTCGTCAGCCTCTTGACGCGTTGGGCGTGGGGGCGTGGGCGGTGCGTTAGATAAAAGTTCTAGTTCCTGGTCCATTCTCTCCAGCTGAGAGTGAGATTGGGCATATTTGAGCCTCAATATCACCATGGTAGCTTCGCGAAGGGCATCGTCGGTTTCCGAGTTAATATCATCGTCATCGTCTAGTGAAGGTTTTATGAATGATTTTGAAGGAAGGAGGGAGGCGATAAGGTCAAAGTCTGTAGGTGTGGTATCCGAGAGTGGTATTTGTCCTCTACGTTTGCGGACGGTCTGTAAGAGAATCATTCATTAGTAGCCGATGGCCTTGTGCCCGGAAAACACGAACCTCAATCCGTGCCCTCAGACCTTTCTCCTTCTGATACTGCTTGATCTTGACTTCGCGTCGTTTTGCAGGATCCGCAATGGCAGACGCTCGTCGATCGTGCAGAGCACGTTCCTCTGAAGGCACGATCTCGTAATTGTCCAGATACGAGAGGAAACTCCTCAGATCTTTCTATAGAACTAAATCAATCCAAAACTGGGCACAAGTACCCTGGGCCGCACCTGCGTTTGCTTGAGCACTACGATCCTCTCTTCCCGGTTTGTAGTCCTGACACGTCCTCGGACCTCTGATAAGATATAGGGAACGAGAAGATAGATCAGATCTGCGGTGGAGATATCCTCGAGAGTTTCGTTGGGGCTGAACAGCGAAAGGCCTGCGATCCGTGAGCTGAGAGTCGTAAGATCCTTTAGGCTGGACTGAACGAGTTCCTGTACACCTTATGTCAGAGGACACCTCGGACTGAATGAATCAGTCTTATGAGTACCTGGGTGGAGTCATCGATTGTAGGTAGATTGGAAGCCTTGGAAGCGGTGGAAAGACTTCGGGCAAAAAGTGTTGGAAGAGGAACAGACATGAGCGCAGTGTAATCAATTGGTTCAAGGACAGGAATGCCAAAATAGGAGAGAATCTGCAAAAACGACACCAGCAGGATTTGAACCTGCGCACTCAAAGAGTAACAGATACTACTTGATTCGAATCTGTCGCCGTAACCACTTGGCTATAGTGCCTTGACAGCCAGTGTGCATTACAGCTACCAGAACTGCAATCGGAGGTTGACAGGTTGTGTGATTTGAAAGCCATATATTCTCAGAAAGTAAATTACTCCGTCCTCTGTCTACTTGTACGGTATGCCTAGAAGAAAATGAGTAACAGCCTGACTGAATGCGAAGGAACAAACCATTTTGAAGCTATAACGATGAAGGTCAGTATCAGTATGAGTGAGAAGTCGCTGTTGAAACCACTCACCCTCTGGAATTCGTCGTACGCTGTGCTGCGGACATTTTCGTGAGCATTTTTGACGATAGCCATCATAAAGTCCGCTGCTTGTCTCTCGTTGAGCCCCAGCGCAAATCGGTCACGAAGCCTTTTGATTGTCGGTTCGCCTTTGAAAGACGGGAGACCAGTGTCAAGCATCAGCTGCACCGTGCTGATGAGCTGTTCAGCATGAGGCCGTATCGCCAGGAATGCTTTGACAGTGAGATTCTGGAAAAGCTGATAACCCTGCGAATATCTTCCTCCCATTAGGACGACCATCTCGTGGTTGAGTTTGAACGAGTTTGGTTCGAATTTCACTCCCTGTTAAGTGTGTCAGCAGATGGGGACTGTAAGAGAAATAGACCTACTCCTGGTCCTATGTCAAAGAGGAATCCAAAATCTAGCACAACCTTACTAAAGCTCAGGAAAGGTAGGGGGCGTGATTTGACATACCGACGTGTACGATGTGACCTTCACCGTCAATCATGATGTTGCCGTTGTGCCTATCCTTGATCTGGAGAATATAGCAAGCAACAGAATAGGCCGCCATCGATTGAATGAAGTTGAGTCGAGCCTTCTGGAATGCAACGGTGTCTTCCCCGCCATATTTGGCTACGAAGAAGTCAAGCAAATCATTGACTTTGGCGCGGCCCATTTCATCTCTAGACGTTGCGTTGGGCACAACATCAATGATGCCGCACTGTATGAAAGGTCAGCACAATTAGGGGGAGCCGTCGAGAGTACGCACGCCTGGTCCTGTCGCTGTTACACGGTACGGGAAGAGGTAGAGCGTGAGACCAACGCTGGTGAAGATGTTCTTGAACATTGCAATAATCTGAAGAGCTAATACATCCTGTCTGCAGTCGTCGCCCACTTTAAAGATCGCCTGCTGCCAGACGTCATATTGAGTCCGAGTTTCGGTACCCGCCCCGTCGCCATCCAGGATCAGGTCGGGATCTGTATTAACGACGATGCGCTCTTTGCGAACCTTAAAAGTGGCCATGAATGGCGCCTGCCAGATCCTCAACTTCAGTATCATATCAAGCTACTAATCAAGAGATAAACTAACCTTGGCATGGCTCTGCAGTGGTCGGCCTGATTTCTTGTCGATGTCCACCAACACTCCATCGGGATTACTAGGTAGATACACACCAACATCGACGTTGATTTTGGCCATTTCCTCGTCGATTTTTGCCTGGTGTGCCGTAAGAAAATATCCAAACGAGTCAGGATGATACTGACCTTTTTCTCGGGTTTTGTCCTCTTGATGAACGGCTTGAGTTTACCAGAAATAGACGTTACTTCGTTGAAGAAACTGAATTCTCGGTTATAGAAATTTCGAGCTTCACCCGAAAGAGAATCTACGACCCGTGCTGTCATGAGGTCAAGAGCAGGCTTCATGGAATCCTCCTATTGCACGATGAACAAGGAGTTCACATGTTCGGTTTTGAAACTCACAATCTCAGCCGCATCATCTTTATAACAATTGGCCTTCATATTCCAGATGATCTGGTGGCAGAACAACTGGGAGATCTTCGCTGTCTCGAAAATGAAATGCGCCACATAGCCTGAAAAGATATTAGGGATTTCCGAATGAACGATGGAAGACCACCCACCAAGTTTGTCGTATCGCAAAGCTTGAACTACTTGAGGTACGAAGAAGAACGTTAGGTCAACAGGGTGCTGCTCCAGAACTCGGTGGGCATATTGTAGAATCAACGGATCATTATTGTACCGCGGTTCAAAGAAACCGACGGCAATCACAGGCGGAACGGGCGCCCATAAAACGAGATGCTTTAAGTCACAGATCAGAACCAGTGCCATGGAATCAGGAGGCTGGCCCACCTTGAAATCCCTTCGGACATAGACATCTACTTTCTCGCCAATAAATAATGGTAAAGCTTCCGGAATGTCAAGAACCTCAAGAGGGCTTGAGCGAACCATTTTAGTCACTTCGTGGCGGACAACAGGACTTTTGAATCGTTCTGCGAGGTACACAGCAATCGCTGGTTCGATCTGCCATACTGTACGAAGAACAGCAGGCCAAGAAGCCTAAGAAGTCACAGGTCAGTCATTTCATGGATTAATTATCAAATTTGTATTACATCGAGCATTGTGGCGCCAACTGTTCCAATGTGATCTGCACCTCGTTTGGGATCGTTGGTGGGATTGTTCCAAACAATTAGTCTGCTCATCTCGTTCTCTGTGAGGAGCCGCAGAGGGTGATTGATGCTTCGAAGTCGGTTCGCGTAGTCTGTGAATACGATGGTCATTACACGGGTACAAGTAGAGTAGCAGTACTCACATGTGCCACGGGAAGGTATCTGTGCTGGGGACAAGCTCGAGATCTCGGATGTTCCTCGGATAGTATCGGTCTGCAGGCAAGACAAGAATTCCGCGAGAACTTTCACGTCTGCGTCTACCTGAGCACGGTTCGCACCATATGACCACCTGAAACTGCATTAAAAACCCTGACGGCGCAAAAAAACTGTAAATCATACTGGGGGCGGACCGAGAACCAAGCAAAAGCGACTGAGTATAAGCTTTCCCGTAACAGGCTTTCCGAATAGGGATCCAAGTGAGAGCTCTTCAATGTTTCGAAACCAAAGAGAAGGAGAGAAAAGCGCTCTTCGCGAGCCAAAGCGTGGGTGCTTGATGGGGTGGCGAGTCAGGGGAGTCATGGATGAAGGCAAATGCATTACATACCTTAGCAAACGATATGCTTGCGCAGATCTAAGCACGAGGTGTTGGATCAAGAACATCATCCCAGGGCGGCGGTATCGTGCCGCTTGTAGACGACTGAGGAGCATTTGGAGAACGAGGACGTGGGGAGTAAGGATTCGGCGGGCATTGGTGGTTCCTCTATCGATGACCTCTTTGTCTGTAGGACTGTAACTGATTGGGTCGTAGAAAGGATCATCGTAGCTGTGGGAAAGTATAAACGCGACCTGGAATCTTTATATGTACGATCCGCAGACGTACTTCAGTGACGAGGAGAACATTCCCTTTTCATGTTTAATAGTGTCCGACCACGCAGAGAGAACTTCAGTCATCAAGGCTACCTCGACATCGGGCTTGTTCGATATGACCCACGTCCAGACTTCAATCCCAGCTGCTATCGCAGGTGGTGTCGCGACTTCGAACGGCAACGCGACGAGGTGATGGAGCAAGTCATGATCACACTGGAGATGTGAGCAGTGAGTAAAACTTTTCAAGTCAATGGAAGATCAAGAACCTGTTCCAAAGAGAGTAGTGCCGCGGCGCATCTGAACAGGAGTCTCTTTAAATCTTGTACAGTAAGTGAACTGCTCTTGTTGAGTACGTCCTCAGTTGTACTAGCCATCTTTCTCTTCAAAGCATAGATTTCGGTCGAAGGAGCTGAGTGTGGAGGCATCTTGTCGAGTTTGTCAGGAACTGTAGAGATCATTGAGGTTGTACACTTTCCGCTAAAGCAAATGATACCAACGTTGGTGACATGCCAAGCGAACCCCTGCAGCCTCTCCAGAAAAGTAACTTTTGATAGCGATCTCATTCGCCAGGCTTTTAGCGCCATCTGTTTTCCATTGAGAAAAGCCAGCGAGACAAGCTTGAGCCAGATTAGTCGAGCCGTTCAAACATCGTAGGGTGAGCAGCCACATACTGAGTTGACGTTGTACAGGGCCGATTGCTTTGCCAAAATGTTCCGCAACCGATGCACCGAGCTCGGAGGAGTGTCCTCCCGATGTCGCATGAGTAGTAGCAAGGTATTTCTACTATGATCATCAGACTCCCGTCGTGAAAAATTGCAATCAATTTGTACCTGCAATGTAGACTGTAATTCGATAGGAGCACGCGCCAATGCCAATTCGAACCAATTATTGGCATTCCGATGCAATTGCCCAAGAATATCGTTTCGCCGCTTATAATCGTCAGACAACTGCAAGGTAATCCCTGCCCTTTCAGAGTGAAATTCATAAACGGGATTGTACTGTGGAGAGGGAGACAGTCAGGGGACAGACAATCAACCAGAGAATACAGTACCTCATCCAGGAACTCGTTTTCACAGGATTGTCGAAGCAATGTGAGGACCTCCAGAATCGCCAGAACAAATGGCGGATCGCACATGAGCGATGGAAAAGAGGTAATCAAGCGATTGAGGTATTTGGATGCTATTTCTCTGGCGTTTTCAATCCGATGGGTGGTGTAGATCAAGAGAGATCTGAGTTCCGAGGACAAACATTCAGGCAGCATTTGTTGAGACGCTTGAGTGTTGAGTTCATTGATACAGCCGCGCATGACCTGAAGAAGATCAGTTGGTGAGCGTTAATGTGAAGGTATATAATCCACACCTTTTCTGCGACCGATTCCATACAGGCAGATAAACCGGGATGACCGTTGATACTGTCGTTTGTAAAATACACAACAAGAGACGAAGTAAGCCCAGCCGCAGATCGCATACGCTCGATATCGTGCATTGTCAGTATAAAAATGATCTGGCCAGACGACAGGCTACGGATATCCCCTGCGCGTAGGGAGATGTGTTTGGTAAGCGCTGTCCGATGTTTTGAGATGATCTACAGGTTTTCGACTGAGAATGAGGTTGATAGTATAGAGATATTTTTCCATACCGTATGAGCGTATTCCTGGCGAATGACAGAGTTGTACTCGACATCGCTAGCAACAGAGTCATGGGATTCTTCGAGGACCATGGACGGCGTTTTGGCAGCAATGTGAGATAAAGCGGGCCATAGCCAATCCATCGCATCATCTGCCTTATCCTTCTCAGCCGTAAATTGAAAGAGAACACAGAGGAACCACATGTTTCTGAATAAGGAAACAACTGTAGTCGAAGCGTCCACTTGAGGAACAAAGTCTTTATGGGCTAAAAGAGCATCGATGGGGAGAAGTAAAGATGCCAATTGTTCAATCATGACATCCGTCTGGATACATTAAGTGAGCAGGGAGTGCAGTACAGATCATGTCAATGTTACCTTGATTTCATGATTAGCCATCTTGAGGTTCTGGATCGCAACACCTTTATCAGCAAAAAGAGTCAGCAGTTCAACGAGATATATGCCATAGAGTTCAGGTCGCTTGTGAAGCTCTTGTGACAGTCTTGTTTGCGCCGCAAGAACCTGGGTACTGCGTCAGAGATGCGTTAAGTGGTAAATAACCTGTAAGTACCATGTTGTTAGAGAACCGCGGATCATCAGGGTTAGCAGAGCGGTTGATCATAGAGAAGACGCGGATGATATCAATGAAAGCACTTTCGGGAGCTGACAATGCAAGGTCGACGAGGTTATAAGCGATGGCAGCTTCGACTGTTGGTTCTGCATTTCTGAGCCTTTGTAGCAACATAGAGATGGTGAGGCGAGTAACCTATCATTGAAAATATATGAGTAGGATGTAACTGAGGACACCGTTATTTTCACCTCTTCCGTGTTGAACTCAAGAGCTAGGCGGGTGACGACAGAAATTGTGCTAATACCAACAATTCTTTTCTCCTCCTCCGATAGGCCACGCAGGCCAGTTTCAACCAGTTGGCTAGAGGTGTAATCTGAAGCGTCGTACACAGATTCATTATTGGACTCCAAGCCATCGACATGCTTGTAAGTGTCCTTGCTAGCGGCAGCGATATAATTGAGGAGCGAGTACATATTTGACATGATGAGATCATCCCCAGGCGCGAGCTATACAGGAAGCATATCAGATGGATCGAAAAGGGGTATAACATGACAAACACGAATGCAATGAGCAAGGCACTTGGCAGCAGCTACCAAAGGAGGTGGGGCCCGGCTTTCCGATGCGAATGCAAACTCAAAAATGGGTAGAGGTGAGGTGACGAATCGGCGGAGATGAGTGGCCATCTTAGAGGCTATCTCAGGGAAGCTAAAAGTACGTGAAGCTCTTCGTAAACTCGTCAATACTTGCAGATTACATGCCTTTGAACCAAAACGGTCGTGGCTTTCAACGCCGCCTCCTGAACAAGGTTGTCGGAGATCGGAGATTCTTCACTCAACAAGAGCTGAAGCCTCGAAAACAGTTTCCCATCCAATTCTTGTAGGGCAACAGAACATACAGAGGCCAATTTCTAGAAGCAGGTGAGCAATCGCAGGACACAAGAGAAACGAGCGCACTAAGCTCTCCGACATAGTTTCCCAAGCGTACGTATCAATCGAAGGCTCTGTCTCCATCTCATCAATCTGGACCAACAGGTCAGTGAAACATTGCATGGCGTAGAGAACTGTCGTCTTCAAAGTGTTCACGATCGTCTCGTCGTTTATTTCTTGTGGTACTGGAGCTATACGCATTAGAGACAGCCAGGCTCTATTAGCTGCTGCTGCTTCAGTGGTCGCTGCAAAAGTCGTGGGCTGCGGAGGGACAAGGGCTTGGGCTAGGACAGTCCACTGCGTTTCAATGACACAACAGACAATGAAATATCCGCTAAGTGGACGGCCTTGCGTAACGTAGCGAGAGACGAAAGTCTGTACGAAGCGAAGGGAATCCCCATCGGCCCCCTCTCTTTGTATGATGTCAACTAGCAAATGATTCAAACGATCGACGATGGCTGAAGAGCACAGCTCGTTCACGTGTGCAGCAATATGTCCCCATTGGTCAATCGTCCATGGGAACGACGTCGAACTGATAGCGCGGTACAAGCCATGAATGGCAGGAATAACCTGCGTCAGAATGTCAATTGCTAGAAGGATTCAGTATATAACAAAACGGTCTCCTAGAAATCTCTTACGATCACTGCTTTTGATCTGCTCTATGGTCTGTGATAGAAAGAAACATATCGCAGAAGCTGCTTTTTCGGTGTATTTGGTGTGTGAACTCGAGAGATGAAGGAGAGCGGAGACAGTGGAATACACAAGTTGATCGGGGAGGGACCAATCTGACAGAGAGTTCAGTAAATGAATATTTGGATGGAGTATGCTCTGTGTAAACACACCTAACCAGGAGAGGCACTTATCAAAGTCTATGAAAGCCACGTCATGCAACACATCCAATAGTACTGGCATCAAGACATCGATAGAGTCATTGATGTGGGCCTCTGGAAAGTTGACTATGAGTTCACCGAAGGCAATATTGCAATGGGCTCGAGATGTGGACTTGGTTGAAAGTTCAGCGGATGTAAAGTATATCACATGCAGGGCGATACTTACCATGAAGACCCTCAAGCTATCTTTATTTTCGGATTGTTCGTCTCCAAGCTCGGCTTCCTGTTTCGCATTTGCTGCTCGGGTGTGGACCTTGGCTGCAATAAGTGTCTGCGCGTGAAGAGCATCATCTTTCGTCTCTCCTGGGCTCGATGCGAGGTCTGATAGAATTCTCTGGTGTATATTCAGTTCCAAGCTTCAAAAATGGGGTTAAAGGAAACAAGTCATTGGTAAAAGTACGCAACTCACCAATCCATCGTGGAAGCACTCTCAATTGGAGTGAGCGTCACAACTTTCTGGTCACACGGCCCACGGCCCGATATTATTTGTCCAACAAATACAAAAGTCACGCACGTGAGAAACACATGACGATGATGCGTTGTTCCCAAGTTCCTCCAATCCCACCACAAGCGCTCGCAACTGCGAAACAATGGCAAAAACCCCAAGTAGACAAAAGCATATATCCGCGTTACTATATGTTCTGACTAGGTATGATAGGAACTACAGCAGCTTCACGTAAACAATCACGACCAACCCGCACAGCGGCGCCTGTGCGTTTCAATTTAGACGGCAGCGACGAGGAAGAAATGGATAAAAAGAATATCTCTGGAGAACCTCTTAGAGATAGTTCGACCATTTTGAAGGAACATCGTGGTATGCCCAGTGTTATGCCAGATCTTTGCCTCGAAGATCTTAGGTCGTCCTTCTAGATCACCAGGCGAAAAAGGCTAGTACTAGAGTGACGGAATATCAGACGCAGAAGAAAGCCATATATGCCGCTGCACGCAAAAGTGCTCAAGATTTATCGAAATCTGGAATCGCATATCTGTGAAAACACTCATAATTGTGGGTGTCAGTTGACTGGTGGCTAATGGATCTACACGGGACAGAGAAAGCTCGATAGCAAAAATACAAGAGATGAAAAGCCAAGAATCCTCGCAAGAGAAGACGTTTGGCGATTACGAACAACTGCTCCGAGTTCAGGAGGTTTCTATTCTTTGGCATCAGTATTGTTCAATGTTAACTACATTTTGCAGGCAGCAGCGGCATCCCTACTCTCCATGTATCCTCCCCTCGTAAATGAATTGGCCTCTCAACGGTCCGAGGAAGTTAACTCTGCCAGCGAAATGCGTCAGCCTTCCCATCCCCCTGGCTCACTCAGGACGTAGGTTTAACATATTGGCATTCATTTGTTTAGACCGAAGAAATCCGTCTTGTCGCCACGTGGCTCTTCATAATTTCTCTAAGAATGCCAGAGCACATGTCGAAGAGGCTCGTCAGAACGAACAAGTGCGCATACAACATAGCTTCCTAATACTTAGTTTGGTTGATGAGGTGGGACAGGCTGCTACTGATGCTTCTGCATTGCTCAAGCATTACAAGAACCTATTGTATGCTTGATTCTGATTGGCGCCCCATGTTTCTAATTTGTTGGACTCCCTTGCTGGCTGAGCACATGTCTCGAGAGGGTCCAGATGTGTAAATGCTTTGTGTTTTTAAAGGTTTAGGTTGCGTCGGTATACTGTACAATGTGTAATGTGACCTTTATGTTACCCCTACTAGCAATGTTATGTGTTAGCCTCGATATACAGATGTGTAATGTACGCTTACAAGTTCTGAAACAGATCGATGCAGCATACCCGGCGCCTGAGCATCCTCTGGCCGTAAATGAAGGTATTCAGCCAAAAAGACTCGAAGCATTATGTTCCATCGTCTCATCGTAGGTATATCGAGTGCAGAGGCGTCATCCTGTGGGGGTAGTTGGGGTCAATTACGGGATAGATTATGCAACATGCGCACCGAGAGTTTATGCCATACACGCGGGAAGGGCTCTGGAATGAGGTGGAGAATGCTCACACCTCTCTCCAAGAAAGGGACATGGTCATCCCCTACGTAACCATAGTTCATTTGCACGTCGTTTCGAGGCCTGAAGTAACTACTCCATTTCCCTGCGGCCATCCCTTGTTCCTCTCCGAAGGTAAACGCACCGCCATCCCCAAGTCTTCGCTCGACTGATACCAGGGTATCGAATAACCAAGCGGTGTCCAGGTAATAGGACCGAATCTGAGGATTGGGGGCACCCAAAAGGTCAAGCAGGATAAGATGTTCGATACCGTCCATCTCAGTGGCATGCATACCCATCAACCGCCGCTTGTCATGAGGGGATATGTATGTAGATGACCATTTGTCTGCTAAATGTCTATGACGGGTTCAATGTATGCTACCAGACAGTGGAAAAGCATCTCACCGAGCGCCGTATATTGAATCAGTTGCAGTCCATGAGACAAAGGCCTCTTCGCCATCGAAGAACACGAGTTGTAGTGTTGTATCTGCGACGTCTTCATCGTCTTCTAGTCCATCATCCAGTCGTTTTTTGCGTTGCACGAGAAGGGGATTCAAAGCTTCTGCTATATCGAGCATCATGGCACATGGTGCGGCTGAATCTGTAGCCCCTACAAACTAAACATGATTAAAGGGGTATTGTTACACACACGTGAATGAAAGATTACCTGGTCCTCTGGATGACTTGCGCCGTATTTGCTATCATAGTGGGCGGATAATATTACCCTACGGCTCGCAGTTGGGTCTTTTGTAGCTATGACGTTTCTGAACCGTCTTGTCCCTATTGGTGTTTTGTCCGTGAATTCGTCCACTTCAATGTGCCAATCCAATGCCTTTAAAGTTGAAATGATATACTCTCGAACGATCGTGTTGTTCTCCGTATCAGCTGTAACATTGTTCAGTCAGGCAATAGATAAATCAACACTGGTTATACGTACAGACGCGAGGAATCAACATTCGGGATACATGCGAAGTAGGGTTCGAGGGGTCCAATTGTTTAATAGGGTCCGGGTTTGAGATGAGGTTTGCTACACCACTAGCGGAGAGCTCAGGAAGTTCGCGTTCACCGAGAGTAGAGGCTTGATACGCGCACAGAGGGAGGGAAAGAAATAGAACTATGACTCCCAGAAAATGGTGCAAAACCATTTCGACCTGCCTGACCTGGACGTGGTCGTCGACAACTATGTGGGGAAATTGATCACAACGAGCAAACAAACAATTCAAGACTCGACCATCATAAAGCAAGGCCTATGGCAATCTTTGGTTTATGGGTATGCTTTGAAGCTTGCATTAGCACATCCGCTGACTTATTACTTCAAAGGTCATCAATAAAGCAGGAGGATTAGTCTACCAACGTAACTTCGCTGGTCAGTATAAATTCTGACAAGCCTCCGTTGCTCTAATATACGAACTTAAATAGATGGCCTCGCCCAGTTGACCTCGAACGAGTATCTCGTCCTCGCAGGAACGCTTCACGGTATCCATGCTATCACGAGTCGCCTGTCCCCAATGGGATCCAGCTCTGGAGCTCAGGTTATAGAAGGCGAGACGTTCAAGATCAACATCTTCCTCACCGCAACTGGTACATAGCATTCGCAAACTCCATCCCCAAAAAATACAAATGACAACTCACATACCATACCAGGCACCAAATTCGTCCTGTTGACGTCTTTGGCTGACTCTTCAGCGGATGCGGTTCTCCAGAAGATTTATGAGATTTACGCGGACGCAGTCATGAAGAATCCATTCCATACACCTGAAATGCCGATCCGCAACGAGGGCTTCGATACTCGCATCGCAGCTCTGATAGGCAATGGTCAAGGATCGTAAACTGTCGTGGTCTATTCTATACTCGACTCGATCTTGAACACTTCCAGAGTAGCTGCCAAAACCCGCTCACTGGCAGGCACTGCGACGCGGCCCATTTCTATCGCACACTTGCTGGCGTTGTCAACGCCCGGTATTTCGTAAATCTCTAGTGCGGGGGGTTTGGGAGGGGCACATACAATACACAGGTCATAATGTCGAGGCATAGCTTACCATTACAAGTGATTGAACTCATTGAAAGCAGATCAATTGGGGTCCCCAAATTACGTCAGAAGACGTTCCGACACATCGCCGTCTGATGTAGTAAATTCGATTCTTTCTTCTTAAAAACGTCTCACATCTTTCTTTCTCAACATGCAAGCACAGGCTACGCGCACGGAAGTGCAGTGTATCACTGTAACACAGAGTCTGGCAGCTGTTCAAACTATGCTAAGGGCGGGATTAGGTTGTATCACCTTCTTAAGGTAGGAGAGCGATATTCAGAAACGATGTCAGCTCTGCTTATATGCATTGAAAGGGACTTGTTACCGGAAGAAAACTTCACACAAAGTTGACCCACTTTGGGCTGATTCAGACATTCCTCTGAACTTCATTTTGTCCGCAGGTCATCTCGTCGCTGATGAGGATTCTTCTATTTCGTACCGCCGCGCGGACACGAGTTTCTCTTCTGCGAGTAGCAAGCAAAGTAGAGGTGTAAACGGCTTCAAAATAACAGTTGAGATTCCGGGTACCATGCGGTCGCTATATTGCTGACCTGCCTGAAAGACGATGATACGTGGATATTCCGACGAAGGCGACAAGATCTTGAATTATCTGGTACATATGCAAACCCATTTCTTAGAAGTTGGCCTCTGATTTTTTTAGGAGAGTGGCATATTTGATGCCCTGCAAAAAGAATACTTGAAAAGTTTCATATTCGCCATCTACCTCGTAAGTGGCATTTGCTTAACATGCCAGGGTGATCGGCATTCTCATCCACTTGTGATAACAGGACCAGAACGATCCAACCAAGTAAGTACGCATATATCGTACTGCGCTGTCCCTGAATATGATTGACAGTATCGTGGAAGCTTATACGTTCAATTTCCAAGTATAGCGCTTAGAACCTATCTCCCTTGTCTAACCTTACGATATCCACAGTACCATACATCCTCAGAGACCGGTATCACGATCCCCATTATGACTCTTGGAGACGACTTGCGGCAGATGTCGTTGAACAATTCTCGAGACAGCCCTGTGACAGAGGCAGCCAAAAAAGGGAAGGCTCCTACACTGCTGGATGTGAAGAAGAGCGTGAAGGTTCGCCTATTCATAATTCTGTGACTTCACTTCAGTTTGCCAACCTCCAACCTTAGGCCCTCTTAAAAACTTTGATACATGCCACGACACAGATGGACGTCCTTCCGAGCAAGTGTATCCCTATGAATGGCAAGTCGCAGCTGACATGTACAATCGGACATTCCAGAACGCAGATACGCTACTTTCAAACTGTTTTACACTGACAAGGCTCCCATCAACTACGAACCACCACACTTTCAGGCAGGCGACGAAGAAAAGGATAAATGGTACTTTATGACTCATGACTTGGACGAAGTCCCCGACAAATGGAGCATTGGAAAGGTCAACACAGGCCATCACTCGTCAGTAATTACTGACTGCGTCGGACTTGGTTGCCTCTTCTGACTATTTCCAGAGTCAATCTAAGTGTTACATCCATCGCCACCTACCTACCTTCAAGTTCCACCCCACATAACAATGCCGCCTTTGGAGGCACGACAATGAAATCACCTCCAGCACCTAACCTCACACCAGCACAGGAAGCGAGTATTCGTGCTGCCCAAGCTGAGCAACAGATTATAGATGCCCAAACTAGGAATGTTGCGTGGTCTGGCGATGAATCTGTTGAATTTGGCGATGCAGACGGCGAAGGAGAAGATGATCCAGAATATATGCGCCTCCCAGATGGTACCTACAAGAGAATCGCCAGTGCTGTCCCAGAAGTCTTGGTCCCAAGCGGAATAAGAAATAGTGAGACCGGCAACATCGAACCCTTGTGTGTGCCTATGGACGTAGAAGAAACTCATTTCGCGGGTGTTTCGGAAAAACTACCTACTAAACTGAATGAATTGGTTAACTCTTCTTTTCATCATTCTGTGGCACAATATTGACGCTCTGCTCAGAACCTTGAAAAAGCGAACGAAACGTCGAATATGGAACAAACTCAAGTCGTTGAAGATCTTTTCACGCATGACGTCCCGATGCCTTCCCTGAGTCCTGACCGTCTATCTCCTACGTCCAGCTTGACCGCAGATCCTATTTTCCACTCATCTAGTTCTGGTTCGGCCTGGAGCGCACCATCTGCTTCTCCTGCCACAAGCTCCATCTCCAGGCAGGGCAGCGATATCGATATGGACATGCTGAAGGACCTTCAAGCTCAGCCATCCATTGATGAAACGGTATCACTTGGTACGCAAACGTTGTATCGTTGATGCGCTTGACAATGAAGCGTTCATCACTAGACATGGAGACCCAAGTAGAACCTATCGAGTCGTTTGGGGACGAGACCGTTGAACAGGTGACTGAAGGAGATCACATCACTCCAAGACGTACTGGTTCTTCAGACAAGAAAACCATTCCTCGAAATGCTATGTCTGACAATGGGCTTCAATGTGACTGCGGCATTGATGTACAGCTTGCGAACTGTATGACGTCCATATTGATTAATCGTACTTTTCAGGTCGAGGACGAGTGTTGCTTCTGCGAGGGTGGCTGTGGCAGGTGGTTTCATGTCTGGTGTGTATTTTTTGGGGGGACTATAGCCATTCTAACCTCAGGGATTGTAGGTGCATGGGGTAATGCTCGCCTTTTCGTCGAAAGCAAACACTAACTTCACAAAGCTACCACTCCATCGAGGACTCTCGCATGCCCTCGACATTCTATTGCTTCTCTTGCCGCGTTCAATCCGATCCCTCGTGGCCTATCATCAAAACTGGCCTGTTTTCCTCGATGCTTTCCAAATTTCAAGATCTATCCCTTTTCAGGCATCGCTTATTGGCTCTCTTAACCTCACCACACTGATCGTTTGGTTTAGACGAGCCATCAAATTTGTCGAAGCATTCAATGGGCTAATTGTCATATCTGATTTTACGAAAGCGAATGGTAAAACCTACTATCTCCCAAAGGATCTTTTGCTGAAAAAGAAATGCTAAAGGAACATCTCGCGACGTTTCTCGGCGGCTGTTTACCAGACTGGAAAGAGAAGGCGCGCATTGTAATTTTAATCGAGATAGGCCCCCCTCATGCCGGCCCATATGGAACAGGCTTTTTGGTTCAGCAGACCAAGACTCTCGATGATCTTGGATTCCCCCAGACAGAAGGCGCTGATTCGAATAACAAGGCCAGACACACGAAACAACCGAAGCCTAGGAAAAATGTTCAAACGAAATCTTTCATCTTCAACCGCGAGGCTCTGCGTGACGCCAAATATGCCGATTACTTCAACCCCGATCCCGCTGTTGAAAGCCGAATATTGAAGCTTAAAGAAATGGTGCGAATCCGCACCCGTTGCAGTGCTTATACTATGCTCAGAAACCGCAGGCATCCCGCATGAAGTCTCTCAAGATAGTTCCGAACTCTGATCTTCTGAATACTGCGGCTCTTCACCTGGCCAAGATTTCTTTGAAAGGACCAGTCAAAGAGACTCAGACTCAGGCAGAAACACAGACAATACCCTATGAAACTGGACTGAAACGCAACATCCCTGCGGACGATAACGACAGCACTCCGAAGCCAAAGAAGAAGAAAATGAAAATTTCGGTGACGCATGGATTGGACCTGGCGGAATGATTTTCTACTTTGTTGTACTGTGCTCTTCTGGTTCTGTTCCTGTCCAAGAAATTCCCCTTGCTTTCCCAAATCGGTTGTACGTAGACTTTGTTACATAGCTGTATCGTGTCGTAAACATGTGATAATACTTCTCTTTTATCCTGTCTGCCCTAAAGTCGTGAATAATAAAAATGCAAATTCTGTGAGTGGGTTGCCTTCATCCCCTCTTGGTTTTTCTTCTCGTCAGGCTCGATCTCTACAGCTGATGAATCGCCCAGGAGGCCCTCGCAGGAGATGAAGTAATGGTGCAAGGCATAGACTACACCTCCGTATCTCCCGTCTGCATGCGTACCACAGCAGTATGGGCTCGTTAGAGTGGTGTACATTATAATGATAAAGGCCCTTTCATGTCCTTGAGACGCGTCCTGTGAGAGTACATATGAGCAATGAGAGAAAGACGCGTTTTGTTGAGAGCTTATGGGGATTGTGTGGACGCGCGTCCCATGACTTAGAGAGTGATCTACGAGATCCCATTTCTGACTTGAATCGCGATATCATTCCTGCACTCACCCTTTCGGCTCCCTTCTTCGTTGTTGGAGCTATGCCCTACAAGTTGTCTGCCACTCTGATCGCCCACTCTTCAGACGTCCGTTTCACATTTTATCCTTTGCAACCCGAATCTGACAGATTCTAGGTGCGTGCACTGAGCTCACCAACAAACGAGCTCATATTGTCCGCCTCGCGTGATGCCACTGCAATCTCCT
This sequence comes from Tephrocybe sp. NHM501043, assembly GCA_018855915.1. Classification (NCBI taxonomy): domain Eukaryota; kingdom Fungi; phylum Basidiomycota; class Agaricomycetes; order Agaricales; family Lyophyllaceae; genus Tephrocybe; species Tephrocybe sp. NHM501043. The sequence continues at coordinate 60,165 of JABCKO010015866.1, forward strand.
GGCAGAGACCATCACCCGATGCACCCTTTGCCCCTGTCTCTGTCCTCAGAGCTGGCTCTCGTTACGTCAATTCTGTAGCATATATAACTCCAACTCCAGATGCACCGAAAGGTTCGTCAGGACATCGTTCCCTTTACCCCCGATCGTTGAGATACCTCCAGGCTACGCCGTGACTGGTGGTCAGGACACGGTCATAAACATATTTCGCCTCGATGCCCCACAAGATGACCCTGATTATTCTCTACTTGGCCACACTGAGAATGTCTGTGCATTGGACGTCACACCTGGGGGCGCCATCATCTCGGGATCATGGGACAGGTAGTAGATCTGACGACAACCCTATAGCCATTGCGAATGACTCTCATCTTGCTAGGACAGCCAAAGTCTGGAAGAACTTCTCGTTGGCGTATGACCTCAAAGGTCATCAACAATCGGTGTGGGCTGTGTTAGCAGTTGACGAGGATCAATACTTGACGGGTACGTTCATGCAGTGAGGACACCTTATTGCGAATCACGAATTCATGTACAGGATCGGCGGACAAGACAATTAGACTATGGAATCAACACAAGGTCATGCACACCTACGAGGGACACCGAGATGCTGTTAGAGGGTTGGCGTTAGTACCAGATATCGGCTTTGCGTCCTGCTCAAACGACAGGTAGATCTTCCCGCAATTTGTAACCGCACTATCTTGGCTGAGCTTCTAAACAGTGAGATTCGCGTTTGGACGTTCGGTGGCGATCTGATATATACACTATCTGGCCATACATCCTTTGTGTATAGTTTGTCAGTCCTACCAAGTGGAGACATAGTATCTGGTGGCGAAGATCGAACTGTTCGCGTGTGGAGAGGTGTGTAATGCGACTCCACATACGTTCCCATATCTAACTCCCTTCAGATGGGGAATGCTCGCAAACGATTGTACACCCTGCCATATCAGTTTGGGCTGTTTCGTCAATGCCAAATGGAGACATCGTTAGTGGCTGTAGTGATGGTGTTATGCGAGTCTTCAGCATGTCTGAAGAGCGATGGGCTTCAGAGAGTGATCTGAAGGAGTATGAAGAGAAGGTCGCGAGCCAGGCTTTGCCCACTCAGCAGATTGGCGATGTGAAAAAGAGCGACTTGCCAGGTTTAGAGGCACTGAGTCTCCCAGGTATGTTGTCCAGTCACACCCACCTTTGAGAAGCTGACATTTCAATATCAGGCAACAAGCCAGGTGAAGTCAAGATGGTTCGAAATGGAGCCCTTGTCGAAGCCCATCAGGTAAGGCGACTGCGTACATGCTTAAGAGGCGCGACTCACTGTACAGCTAGTGGGATAATACTACCAATGCATGGCAGAAGATTGGTGACGTCGTTGACGCTGTTGGACAAGGACGAAAACAACTCTATCAAGGCAGGGAGTACGACTATGTGTTCGATGTCGACATCCAAGACGGCGTACCTCCGTTGAAACTTCCTTACAATGTCACAGGTAAGATTTTAAACTCTTTCTTTTGCTGCTCCTCACGACATTTTAGACAACCCTTTCGCCGCCGCTCAAAAGTTCTTGGAAACAAATGACCTTCCTCTCACATACATCGACGAAGTCGTCAAATTTATTGAGAAAAACACGTCAGGGGTGAACATTGGCACGGGGGGTGAAGAGTATGTCGACCCTTACACAGGTACCTATGGCTTTCATGGATACTTACAGAGCACTGAAATCCTGAAGGCGCGTCTAGATACCGTAGCACGACGGCCGGCCCACCTGCTCAAGCATCTATCTATCAGGACCCCTACACTGGCGCGTCACGATATAGAGGAACACCGCAAGCCCCAGTCTCCTCGGCTGCTGCGTCTGAGTATGTGGATCCATTCACTGGCGCGTCAAGGTACTCTGGTGCACCGAAGACTCCTGGTTCTGTTGCTCCTGCAAATGTTCTCCCTGTTGTAAGTTTCTGGCCAACTAGTTGCCTCATGAATCTCTAAACTGTTGTTCTAGGGAAAATTCATCAGCTTCAAGCAAGCGAACGTTTCAGCTATGCAAGGGAAGTTGCAGCAATTTGATGATGCACTTCGACATGAGATAGTGAGGAATTATCCTTTTTTTCCTCTTGTCATTCCCTGCTAATGGTTCAACAGTCGACTTCATCGCTTGCTATGTATCCTGACGAATCAGCGAAGGTGGAGGAAGCATTCGATTTTCTTCGCGCTGTAACGGCTACACCACCACGCCAAACGGCAACGTCACTGTCAGCCGCACACATCGAGGCTATCATCCAAACCCTTGAGCGTTGGCCCTCGTCACAACGCTTCCCAGGTACGTTCTATCCATTTCGTGATTAATTTTCCCGCTTACACCTTTCTAGTCATCGATCTTAGCCGCTTGTTGACAGGGTTCGCTCCTGAAGCGTTTGACACTTCCGGCGTAAAGGAAAAATTTATCGAAGCCCTTTTCACAGCATCGGAATGGAACGCATCCTGGTCGCCTCCCTTACCCAAGCCGAGAGAGACCAACATTCTACTGTTGTTCCGGACCTTGGCAAATGTCTTCCAGGATAAGATATCCCTGGACGGTACATGGTCCAATAAGGTATTCCAGGACCGGTGAGAGAGCTGTCCTTTTTTCTGATTCTTTTTTCTAGGTCTTTGAGGCTCTTAGTCAGGCTCCCTACTCCTCGTTGAATAAAAACCAGCGCGTGGCGCTGGCAACAATTCTTTTCAAGTGAGTCCAGTAGATCCATCGTTCCCGTCTATCATGACATGTCTCTATAGTGCTTCTTGTGTCTTACTGCGCACACCTGTGGAAAAACCTTTCTTCGATCAGCTTGCATCACTGATGCTCAGAGTATGCTTCACCCTGCACATCGACCCTACGCCCTGCCTGACTTTCATTCTTACAGATCCTGGAATCGGAGACTGCGGACTCAGAGGCAGTGTACCGTGCATTGGTTGGCCTTGGCAATATAGTAAGTTCTTGCTGTATATCCTTTGCAGATTACTCATGGATGCACAGCTTCATGCATCCAAGGCCCAAAACTTACTCGATGCCGGACAATCCGGAGAGCTTGTGCAATGCATTCGAGCATTGCCAACCACATTCCCAGAAGAACGTGTGCAGAATGTGACCCAAGAGATTGCTGCTCTGGTGTCGTAATTCCTTTTTCTTACAGGCTACACAGCAATTACTCTGGAAATTGTTCCATATACAATGATGATGTGTAGGCTGCTGGTAATAGTTGGCAAGTGATTGATCCTTTGTATCGAATATACAACTGGTGCGATAGGTGTTTCGATAGTTGTCATATATTTTTTGGGCCTAGGAAGCATCATTGAATGTACATGGATTCTGAGATTCCGTTATCTGGATGACAGTGGAGAAACCAAAGTGGCCATTTAGAAGCGCTCCGAGTCTCCCTGCCATCAATGTCAATCACCTCCCTTGCTTGTTTCATGTTTGATCAGCTGTTGAAGTTAGATATAAGATATGATACTCTTACCATCAAAGTGTTCCGGCGTAGAGTACTGGAGTTTGTCAGTGACCCCCCCAACATGGCCGTCCTTGCTCGAGTCTATATCGTTCGCCATGGAGAGACGCAGGAAAACAGAGATAGCATCATCCAGGGCCATTTGGACACAGTATTAAACAAAGCCGGCTTGGAACAAGCCAGGATTGTTGGGGAGAGACTCCGATCGATACCCTTTGAGATCGCCTTTAGCAGCGATCTCAATCGCGCAGCTCAAGTAAGTGAACTCGTTGTGCCTAATGATCAATATGCACTAAATATGCCCAGACTGCGGAAGTGATCCTGGTGCATCATCCAGGCATCGAGCTCCAAAAGAGAGTGGAGCTGCGAGAACGGGTATGCCGCGTTCGCTTCATTATTGTTTGTGCTGCTTGACGCAGTGTACTAGTTCATGGGTGAGCTGCAAGGCAAGGCATATCAGACGAAAACACAGGCCGGATCTGTGGATAGAACGATGGAATCTGGGGCTTTCTTCGCAGCTCGGGCCGAGACTTGGTGGTTGAAGGATATTTTGGATGGCACTGCCTTACTACCTACCAAGAGCGAACCTTACCAGATTCTCGTTACCACACACGGAGGGTTCATTGGAACTTTGACGAGAAGCCTGATCCATAGCAGAAGGGCAAGCTGCGCGCCTGGGGTCGTTGTTGAAAGATGCTTGAACACGTCTGTCACGATCATCGATGTGGACCACAAGAGATCGGGGCTGATCATGCAGTGGGCAGATGCATCCCACTTAAACGAATCTTCAGACGAAACTGTCAAGGAGAACGTAGACGAAATATAGGACATATACATAGAGTTTAAGTACATGGAAAGTTGATGAATGGTGGCAAACTAGGGCAGGGTTGAAAATCTAGATGTGAAAAACAAATGTATTTTTTACATATTTTTCACATGTTATTTACAGCTGTTTGCATTGAACATGGCAGTTGCCGAAATCTGTCTTCAATTCCAAATTTCATGACTTAGCCAAATAAACACTCACCTTGAAGGTTGAACACATGCCGTTTCGAAAAATCAGTTGCGATGTTAAGGTTGTTGACTGTTGCCGTATATCCGAACAAACATTCTATAGAATTTTGAAGCTCTGGCGTGAAACTGGAGATGTTGTACCCCCAAACCGTAGCATCTGAGGATGTGTCTGTAACCTTGCACAAGAAGACATTCAATACCTCTTACAGCTTATACATCAAAACCTTTGATATCAGGGTCATATTGCAAAGAAGTTATTGAATCTAAGGCATCTAGTATGGCAGACTTCAACTTTTTGGCAGGATGAGCCATGTTGACAATGTAGGTAAAGAAAAGAAGAAGAAAACAACAAAGTCCAAATATTTGGAATTGATCACAAACTGCCAGGGACTGCCATCATTTCTGCAAACAGCTGTAACATTTTCACATCAAGGTTGCCAATATATCATGTGATTTATGTGAAAAAAAATCTGTCCCATATTGCAAGCTCATTCTGAAATTCTGAATACCAAAACCTTATTGCTATGCTACTCCAATGCTCAATCAAAAGTACTTCTTGAGGCTCATCATGACTTTATTGAAACCAGCACAGCAGAGTTGATTGGATTCCTCAGTCTTGTTGAAACCACAATCACAGAGGTTGGCAGTTTGGAATGAAAAGAATGGATTGCACATATGGGCAAATTATGTGACATTTTGCACCAGCATAGTGGTGGTAAAACAATCCCATGGCCTAACACAAGTTGCCTGGCTGTATGAATCATCTGATTCTAATTGACGCAATGCATGAAATACTAGCCTCCTTTATCTGATGAAGAGATCAAAGAAGTCAGTCCATCTGCCTCTACTGTGGATGATAAGATCAATCTCAGCTCAGTTCAGGCAATTTTTTTATTTTTTTATTCAGTATCTATGTGCCCAAGCACAAGGTGCTTATGTTGCATAGAACATTTGGAGGGTGGCACTTTGTAAACTACATGGGCAATGGAATGCAACGTCCCCCTGCATACATGGAGATTGAATAAGCCAGCATATCCATACTGTTTTAGACCATTCCCATCTGCTAGCCCTAGGTACATAATTAGTGGTGTATTCAGCCAGGAGAGGAGGCTACAAGTGCCCATAAGAACAGGTAGGGGGTGGATTGAGCTTACTTGAAGTGTGCCTGCATGCCCACTCTGTGAAGGCATCACAGTGGAAATGACCAAGCACTTCCCCATTGAATACCTCTATTATGCTCACAAGAAGCACCTGCATTTCTGCAGAAAATTCAGATGCAAAGCTGAGTCTATATCCTTTCTCCTCTCCTCCAACACCATGCTTCTCCCCTTCTTCAGATATATCCATGCTACAAAGCAGTTTCCTCTCAAAAGCAAATCAGCTCACTGCCTTGCCCAACTGCTAGACCTTTAGTCAACCTACACCCATGCCCCTCAAATGCCCCTCTACCATACCTATCTCTTGATATATCTCACATCAGCTCTTGTTCACTGACCCTCCTGTCTCCTGCTCTCTTTCTAGCATTGATAGGGGGTCTCAGATTTGCAGATGTGGAAAAGGTGATGGTTGAGGGAGGAGTGGCCTGTGTGGAGTTGGAAGAGGATAGAGGCCTGGTGGTGGTCAAGGATAGTAATGAGGCAGAGGTACTTCTTGGATGGAAGGGACCTGTTGATATAGTTGCTGAGTGTGTGATGTAGGGACTTCTTCTATTGGCACTTCCAGAGTCTTGTGGTAAGATTGAGGTGGTGTTGGTGGGTGGCTAGGATACTGCTGAGGAGGGATCCATGGTGGAGGAAGGTGGGCAGCAATTTGGTGTGGCTGGAGCTGCTCAGAGCTGCTTCCTTTGCTAACTCATCAGCTTGTTTGTTTAGGCTAAAGTTCCTGTGGCCAGGGTTCCACAGAACCTGATAGTCAATTACATCTTGGATACAGGTAGGCCGTACATCACCTAAGGCAAGGACAGCTCTGTGCTTCATTGATCAGCCTGTCCTGTTTGGTGTGTAGGTGGTACTTAAGGTGTTTGCTCTCAATATTATTGATGTACATGACTGCTGTGGTGCTAATGTGCCCTTCAAACCCAGACCCATTGTAGTATACTGTGACCTTTGAGGATTGGTGAGCAGCATTAGAGGCAATGAGGGCTGAGTCTTTGCAGGAGGCAATGTTGGTAGTGAAGGAGGGCTTGTATAATGGTCAATGGCAGATTGGGTTGACTTTCTTGATGGATTGTGGGACTATACCTCTGGTGAAGAAGAGGTTGTGAAGATAGGAGCAGTGCTGCTTAACATAGCAGTTTACTAATCTATTGACCAGAGGGTGGAGGGGATAGGAGGGGGGTAGAGAGGAGAGATGTATCGCAGCTCTGACTAGCACTTTGTTAAAAAACAAGTTGACAGGGAGTAAGTAGGAGTAGGCATCTAGAACATCACCTGCTGTGGTACTGAGTGAGCCAGTGACTAGCTTAGCTGTGTGCCTTTGTGCTGAGGAAAGCCTCTTAATAACTGACACTGTACCTAGTCTCCTCTTGCTGGTGGGGGAGTTATGGAGTCCTGTGAACCAGACATCTGCAGCATAGGTGAGGGCAGGGACTTGTGACAGTGTTGTAGAGTTGCCAGATTCAGTGTTGGGAGATACCACCTAACATGTGGGCTAGATGGGCCACCTGTAAGGACCACCATACAGAGTTGGCAATAACCTTCTGGTAGTGGGCCTTCCACTGGAGTTGTGAGTTGAAAATAAAATATTATAGAGAGAGGGCAGCCCTGCATTGTCCCATTGAGAACCTTCATGGGTGAGGAGACATGATTGTTAAGAAGTAGCTGGGTGGTTCAGTTTGAGAGCATCCAGGCTGTCAACTGGATGTAACATGCCAGAATACCACACTCCCTCATGTTGTGGATCAGGCAGTTGCATGAGGTATTGGGGAGGGCACCCTGTACATCTAGGAATAAGGATGTTGCTACTTTGCCAACTCACCAAGTATCTTTAATCTTATGGGTGATTAGGTGCATAGCATCAGTGGTGTTTCAGCAGGACAGGCCAGCAGCCACCAGGGTAGAGAGGAGTTTTCTAATGGTGTTTAGGAGGCCAATGGGTCTGTAAGCCTTAGCTACATCACATTATGGTTTCTCTGGTTTTCAAAGGACTAAAGTGGTGGAAGTCAGCCATTCATCATGATAAACATTGAGGTCAAAGACTGCTTTGTAGATGTAGAACAAGTGATCAATGATGGTATCAACATATTCTTTTATGACTACATTGAGGATTCTGTCCGGGCTAGGGGCCTTATGCAGTTTTAGTAGCTTTATGGCTGCATGGATGCAGTTATGGAAGAAGAAGCAGATGCTTGGAAGAGGTTTTGGATATGCAGTGGAGGGGAGGAGGTATGTAGAGGGAGGGGGGAGGAAGAAAGACTCAGCTAATATCCATGTCTTTTTGGAATTAGAGGTGGCCAGCTCACCAGTCCCATCTCTGCTTGTCTCCAGTGCTGGGATCCAGGCTGAGGAAAGGTCAATGGGGTCAGAAACTGCATATTTGTTCACTATGTATATTTGGCTTGGGCTGATATTTTCCAACCAATCAGTCCAGTGGACTCTGCAGCAGGCATCAATGACATCTGCTAACTCTGAGGAGAGACATTTAGCTTCAGCCTTGGCAGGGTGGTTAAGGATGTTAGAGAACTTGTAGGCCTCCTGTTGGGCCTTAGCATGTCTCTTCTTCAGCTCAGTGAAGGCTGGGGTCCACCATCTCCTCATAAATGGGAAGGGTTTGTGGGTTGGAACATGCACTGTGATGGTGTTCTAGATGTGAGAGGTAAGTAGTGATACATGTGAGTCAAAGGTTGCTTTGTCAGCAATGACAACTGCCAGCAGTGCCTGGAGCCTCTCCTTGAGAGAGGTATTGAAAGCCTCACAGTCCACTTCATTGAAATTTCTGGTAGAATCGGGAGAGAAATGGGTAATGGAAAGGTCAATAATAGTAACTATAGGCAAGTGGTCAGTGATGGGTGGATGCTGGCTTGGATCAGTGTGGCAAGCAATGATCATGTCAACATTTACATGGGTACACCAGACATTGTCTGGGTGAGTCCACTGGTCACAGCTAATCTGGAGTGTTGGCCAGGCAGCAGGAAGAGCTAAATTCATACCATATCTCTGGAGGAGGAATAGTAGGGGTTGGACACTGTCATCTGGGGAGGTGAGGTGTTGATTATTAACACTTTCCTACATGGGATAATGGTGGTTGAAATTGTCAAGCCAGACCATTGCTTCCTTTAAGAAAACATCTGGGTTTGGGGCATAAACAGATAAAAAAGAAGATAGGGCTAACAGGCTGTAGTTGTTTTCACAATCGTTGTAGATGTTGAAAAGAGAGAGACAGCCTTGTCTGCCCTTGAATTGGACTGCTGTCATGTCACTAGAGGGGACCTTTAAGACAGAGTAAGCATCAGAGGAAATGTTAGTATTAATTAAGATTATAGAGCAGGTGCACAGGGAGTCATCAGTGAAGTGGCCCTCTGGATAAATAACAGTCCAGTGGCATGAGGCTTTGGTGTTCTGGAGCCTGTCCAGGTATAGCTCTTGGAGGGCAATGACATTCCAGTCCTCAGGGTGTGCTGAGTTCAGAAAGGCCACCCTGAGCTACTTTAAACTTGTGCAGGTTTTGTTGCCAAATACATAATCACTCTGGTGTTTTTGAAGGGCGGCAATTCATATTTGCTGAGGGGTAGAAGTCAACAGGGGGGAGTGACAATGTAGCTGCAGCAGAGCATCTTTGGCTCTAGGTGCCAACTCTGCCCTGAGTCAGGAAATCTATCAGACTTCCTTGCCATAAGGGCCTGTGTTGCTCCATCAGAGCTAGGGAAGAGGCTGTGGGGGAGGGGTCAGTATATAAGACAGGACCAGCCCAAACAGGCCTGACTGGGACAAGAATCCAGGTGGCAGGGTCACCCATAGGGAAGAAGGGCAGACTGTTTTTGGGGAAGCACATCTCAAGGTCTTTGCATCTTTTGATGAAAGCCAGGCAAATGCAGGAGAAGCTGGCATGTGTGGAGTCTGGGCCACATGAGACATGACAGAGTTTAGTGCCATCAGCACATTCTGGGGTGGGGTGGTCCTGGCCAGCACAGGTGGTACAGGCCTCTGAGCCTTTACACTCAGTGCGGACATGACCATACCTTTGGCACCTGTTGCAGCATAGGGGCTCTCTTATATCTTTCTGGATAGTGACACATCATCCTGCAATGAAGACAGAGCCTTAGAGAAGGCAGTCGGCATCTGTGGCATTGGTACAAGTGAGTTTCAGAGAAGCAAGGGTTTGGTTGGGGGAGTGGTGGTCAATATACTTGAGCTATGTGGCAGAGGAGATAGATCCTTCTGTGAGTTCATTGTCGCATTCCACAGTGGCAATGTCCTCCTAGTCAGAGGGGTCAAAGGCCTTGCATGGAACAAACCTGACAATTAGGCAGTGTGGTTTGGCCTTCACTTTGGCATTGGCTCCAAAGTGGGTCATTAGAAGGTTGTATGTATTGTCATCTGCATAAGTGCAAAAGTGGGTTGCAGAGGAATCCATGTCAAATTCAAGGAGGTAGGCATTGTTCTTCAGGGCGGTCAGACCTTTGGGTGTATGTGGTGGGAGGTGTTGGGTGGATTCTGTCTGGAGTTGAAGCTACAGTTGAGTTCCATGTGGATCTTGGCAGAGTCAGTTGGGAAGCAGTTGCGGGGGGGGAGGAGGGAGGGAGCATGACGTCCTCGATCAGTACAGTGCAGGCACTGCATAGGAGTCTCTGCTGAAGGACAGTCACCACTGGATAAGCATTGGGGTTGTAAGTATTGGGAGGGAAGGTGGGGGGGGGGAAGACCACCACTGCAGCCCAGGAGGAGGGGAGGTATACTGGCAATGGGGCAGCCAAGAGTCTTTTGGTGACAGAGTCAAGCAAGGAAGTGACTGCAGCCAGTTGGTCTGACATTTTTCTGAGAGTGATAGTGTTCTGGGCTTGTGAGGTGTCCAGGGCCATGACAAAGTCAGTTGCCTAGTGAGGTGTTCCATGGGTGGGGTGAGTTGGAGAATAATCTTGGAAGTGACCATGTCACCAATATCTTCTTCAATCAGAAATGCTGCAGCAAGTACTGCTGATTGAGCATTGTGAATTTTGGCCTTGGTTACAGTGGATGCCAGAGTGAGGGCCACTGTCAGGAGGATTCTGGATACCTTTACATGGTTATAGGTTCCTTCAATGAGAATTAACCTTTTGTGTCTAGCCAGCATCCCACATCATTGAGGCATTTGACTGGGCTGGTATCTGATGTGACTAGGGAGCTGAGATTGGAGCTAGTCAGAAGTTTGGCAGTGGTGGTCAGGGTCCTGGGGGGAATGTTTCTGCCAGGTAGCCTCAGAGAACTTCTGAGACCAGAGGTGGCTATTGAGGGGGAGAGGGGGGGGAAGACACAGGGAAGGAGGGAGCATAGAAGAAGAAGGGAGTAATTTGGGGCAAAGAGGCCTCAAAATTAAGAGAAAATAATATACAGTGTAGGACAGATAAACCTGACCCATCATTTGTGACACCAATTTTGACCACAGTCCAGAACTTTTTTGATTTTTAGAGTGAAACTATGCTCAATTAGCATAAAAATGCAATCTCCAAAAATTCCCCA
>JABCKO010015867.1:0-17300 GCA_018855915.1 Tephrocybe sp. NHM501043
CCGATGGTGCTGGAGAGTCTTATCAGTGTGGGTGGTGAAACACTGTACCGTGGTGAAACACTGGATCAATGATAGTACTTGCCCCTTGAGGTAAAGAGTATCTGCCGGATCGTGATCTGTTGATCAACGCCTTTCAGACCCAAGTCTTCTGCCATCCTGGATCATCAGATCAGACTGCAATCATATATGTACAGAAGATACAAAGAATAGTTTAAACAAAGTGCATCTCGAAATACGAGAAAGATACTACCCGATTAAAACAGTGGATCGAAAGTGCGTTGAAGATCAATGGGATGAGTAAAAAGAGAAGACAGAAAGGCGAAATATGATGCCACAGAGTCAACAATGTCAACGAATTCGTCACGCTTCACCGCGTCTCAATTTGCCTCTCAATCGCATCAAAGCTTTTCCCAGCTCGTTCTTGCCTTTTTTATTACGACCAATACCCCAGAAAGAGTCACTGGGAGAGTCCTGACATTGTGTAATAATCAGATACTAGTAGTAGGCTCGCATCAAAACGTTTACTATACCTCGATAAGCTCAGTATCCCCTGTTGCCACGAGCAGGTCCCTCAACTGTTTGTGTTGCTGGAATTTATTGAGCAACGCTATATCCATCTACCATGGCAAACCATTACCATTGGTCTTCAAATCTCCAACAAGCGACACGGAACGCACCATGGCAATATTAACGTTGAACCAATCCGGTCGAACATACTGTTTGTATAGCTGGGCCTTATTATAGACCTCGCGTGGGGTCGTCAAATTGCGGATCTCAGCTGCAATCCCAGGCTGATGGTCAAGGAACTATTATCAAGATGTGAGGCTGCGTAAGAGAATATTGCATGTCAAGAAACAAACCTTCAATGCCTGGAACAAGTGTTCACTTGTTGCATAACGCTGCCCATTGTAAAAAACCGGGTGGTCGGAAAAGTTGGTGAACTCGTAATAGGGGTCATTCTTGTCATAAAACAAGATTTCCTTGATCTTTGAGTCGGATCTGGGATTTGGATTTGAAATGCTGTACTTGCGCATTGGTGGAGGCGGGGGAGCTGGTCGCGGTTGCGCAGACTTCGGCCCACCGAGCCCTACACCAAACGAGGAGGTCTGAATACTCAAACGCGCCCCGCGGCTGCAGCACAGAGTGCGGAAGTCAGTATAGACCACAATTGGTGAGCTAGCAAGATAATTACCCATGCACCGAACAATATTCATTTTGAATCAAAGTTTTCGCGTTGCACCTCACATGCTTGCAAGAATAGACCATCGGAAGGGGATTTGCCTTAAAACAGGCTCTACTACAATGTGGGAATCCCTCCAAGATGTTCTGGGGCTTTCCACCGCATCCCTACACATGGACAGTGTCATTATCGATGTTCAATGTTCAACTAGTTGTTCCACGACAAGTGCTTGATCGTGATGACTTACCAAACAGAGCGGAATATCCTGCGTAGCGGAAGCCTGATGATCCTGGTGCTTCTTTGCACAGGTCCTACCGCAGTAACTATGCATACGGCCGCCATCCTCGACGTAACAAGGAGCCCGGCCACACCACTGGTTTAGATCAAGGTATGAGAGGCATGACAGGTCAGGAAGTCAGCTTCGAAGCTCACCAGACAAAGCGGCGGTCCCGTCCTTTGTGGTGACGGTGCGGCAGGGATCGGGTTTAGGTTCGAGTAGTATTTGTTCTTGCAGGTCTTACCGCAGTAGTTGTGTACGCGACCGTTGTCCTCCACATATTTGGGCTTCACTCCGCATCCCTGTGTGAGTGTCACGATCAGTCTAGAGGGAACAATTTGCCCGAAATGCTCTTACTTTGCAGAGATCTCTCAATCGTGGTTGTTGTTGGGGAGCCAGATGTTGATAATTTGAAGAGAGACCGTGATCCTGACGAGGAGGATAAATTTCGCCTGTGGTAGCATGGCTTTGAGGCCGACTCTAGTGGCGCCTCAGTTCTGTTCATAATGTGCTATTAACTATACGGTAAACACATACTTGTGATCCGTATCGACTCCTAGGGCGGATCCAGTCCGGGAGGTAAGACAGCATTTTTGTGACAAAGATGGGTGAGAACTGCAAGGTCAATGCCGAGATTGCAAGGGGATCGATCTCGTAGCTTGTTGTCTGCTTCAAACTTCAGAAAAGTTGGACTCAGAGGTGAATGGAGTGGAAGAACTCCACTCAGATCGTCAAGGTTGTAGAATGAAATGAGCTCGAGAAGTTGGTCGCGGTTTGCTGCGAGAGGGCCTCATGTGGTGGGTGTTATGAGTGGCGACGGGCCGATCCACGCGCCTTCAAGGAGGCAGTGGCGGTGTTCATTATGGCAGGCAGATCAGGAAATCAGATACTGATCAGATAAGGATCATTCATAGGGACCAACAAACAAACTGACTGCTGTAGATATGCACTGTGTAGAAGGGGTGCTGAGCGGAGAAGATAGATGTGTGAAGTCTGGATTATGAATGCGATTGCACGCGTTGGTTATAACTTATTGCTCAAAGCGGAGGCCGTTGAACATTCGGAATACGCCACATTGATATATCCTTAAAATAATACGGCAATTGAAGGGCAGTATGATTATTCAAATTGAGCGGATATTGCAGGGCAGACTTGCAATGAAAATCCGTAAGTTATGAAAAAGGCGTAAGTTATGAAAAAGGTCGCTTGATGTGTGTATAGAAAACGCAAAATGCTGATGCCTGGGCTGAAATAAGGATATAAAGGATATAGGATAGTCGATTAGTAACTCGATTTGATAAGGTCAGATGCCCGCTCTGCAAATGCGTATACAGGAGCCTGAAGATGTGCACTGGGTACGAAGGGCTGCATTTGGTAAGTCAGAAAAACGAAGAAATATTGTTGGGAAGGGGGACGCACAAAAACAGATGCATCGACGACACGTACACCAACAACCTTCTTGAGCCTCATGTCTGGGTCAGTGACGCCTGTATTTGCGCCTTTAGGAGACATCGCGGCCGTACCAACAGGGTGGAAAATAGTGCCTGCATTTGCAGCAACGTACGCGTCGATTTGAGCATCAGTTTCAACGCCAGCAAAGGCGCCAATTTGTGCGATGACATAGTCTGACCATGCAGGTGCAGTGACAAATTTTCTGGCAGCTTTCACGGCTTCCCGCATAGTTGTCTTGTCAAAATCAGTCTTCAGGAGGGCTGGATCAATGATAGGAGAGTCGAAAGGATTGTTGGAACGAAGCTTGATAGAGCCCCGTGATGTGGCGGATAGGACTACGGTACCTAGACCCATGAAGTTACCCGTGGTAGGAGCACCAGGTAGTGGGAGACCATTCTGTCAAAGATCTCAATACGCGTCATAAGGGCGGTGCACACAACTTACAGAAACAAGGAACTCGTAGTGAGGCGTGTTGGGGCCAGGTGTTGGGTCTCTGGTCTTGGAAAATATTGGGTTGCTCTTGTCCAAACGGAAGAAGCCAAGGTGAGAGGCAATCGTATCGACCAGGGGCCCTTTGCCAGTCGTAACCCATTGATTGATATCTTTGCTCTGGACTTCAGGGTCGCGTAAGAAAGGTTCAAAAGTATCGGTCTGGAGTAGTGTATAAGTATGAAATCATTTAGTTTGTGATAGTCACTGACCGAGTTCACCAGCCACGGATTCCCGAGGAAGGAATGGTCGCCTAGGTTTTCTCCGACATCAGGAAGGTTGACGAGGGATGGAACATTCAGCGCTTTGAGAGAGCTAGGGTTGCCGATTCCTGAGTTGAGGAGAATGTGCGGCGTCCCGACTGTGCCAGCCGAAAGAATGACTTCCTTGGAGGCAGAGACACTTCGAAGAGGACCTATGTACAAAGAATTAGAAATAATCAATGAGATGAGATGGGTCGCCCACCCCCAACGCTGGTTCTATATTCAACGGCTCTAAACGCGGGCAGCTTTGATGACTTGTCTTTGCCTGTCTGAATTAGACGGGATACCTGAGCATTGAGGAGGACATGAAGGTTTGGCCTGGCAAGGTACTTGGGAGCGAGATATGAACTGGCAGAGCTTGAACGCGACGCGCCATCTACAGTGACCTGGATCCACCCTGAGCGTGTAATACTAATCAAAAAGATGATAGAAGGTGGCTTGAGATCAGGCAACGCACCAATACCAAGTGGACTTCCTGAGTTCATATCGAGATTGAACTTGTAGTTAGGCCCCAGTTGGCTTGTGGCATTTATGACTCGGCCATCTATTCCCGTTGGAGAGCCCGAAAGACTAACGCCCGTCACGCCGTTAAAGCTGTGCACATTGGGATTAAACTGTCCAGTTATGTTATGGTTATCAGCAGGGGCAGTCCATTTTTCATTTTTCTTGAAGTAGGGTTGGAGCTTCTTCCACGACCAACCGCTGTCTCCTGTGATCTTAGCATACTCATCATAGTCCTCGGCGGAACCACGAGTATACATCAGATAGTCTTGAAAGAACTGGTGAGTAAATGAACACACTTCAATTAAGGGCCTGGCACTTACTGACGGTGCTGCATCCTCCGATGATGTGACCTCGCGGATACGATATTGATCGTCCACCCAGACCAGGTTGGGGTGTGGTGGTGTAATTCCAATCATAAGGAGTGTTGGGTGTAAGGGTACCACCTAGGAATGGAATCATGGAAGCAATTACACCGTCTTGCCTAAACATTAACAGGTAAGCTCTACAACCATCTCTCGAGTCCAGTGACATACGATCCTCCGGCCTCAAGAACGAGGACATTGAATTTAGGGTTGTCAGTCAGTCGATTGGCAATAACATTTCCCGCAGTTCCACCTTTGCCAAGGGTTCATCAGCTTCTGGAGGAACAAAGGAGTTGCATAGTATCACCTCCAATTATGACAAAATCATATACAGCGCCTGGTGGAAGACTTGTGATGATAGCAGCACGAGTGAATGTAGGAGCCAATAGGTAAAGGAATGCAAAGTAAGCAGCACCAGAAAGCTGCATATTGGAAATCGGAAAGTAGATTAGGGAGAAGCGGAAGGACGAACTTTGAAAACATGGGCAGAGTCAATTCACAGTTTTAAGTCAACTGTCTAGCCATGCGTCTCCCGAATGCGGATGCTAGAACGCAGCAGTCACTCCAGTTTTCAGGGCGTCTAGTAACCATAGGAGAGGTGACAGGCGATACAGATACAGCCTTGAACTCTACAGCGGGCCAAAATCTCAAACCAAGCTGGACCTCCCCACCATTGATAAAAATGAGTGATCGAATGAATGTCACTTTCGCAACCCAATCATTTCGAATGAGTAGTCCCAGGTTTCCAGTATCCAATTGTTAATTTGGTGCATACCCCCTACAGATTTTAACAGGTCAAACATGTATCCCGAGTTCTGATATACCGAAGCGTCAGGCGGCGTAGGAGCTGCCTTTTCATAGCGAGCCCCGAGACTGGAAGCATCTCGGCCAAGAAATCTTGTAAGGTACATTCAGTCTTGATGCAACCCGGGGTCCTTCATTGCTCGGACACCGCTACGTAGGCACGTAACCACTACGAGAATGATACGGTACCCCGATCCGTTTTGTGTCTGTTGACCACCAGTCCGCCTATTCCAAAATGGCAAAAGAATCAATGGGGGCCGAGTATTTCCGTATTGATTACTCTCCAGAAACTGACTTGTGCAGTCTTGCACCATCCTAGATATAGGTCCGACCTGGCTCAGCCTAAGGCCCGAGAACCAACAGTGCAGCACCTATGGAGGTGATGTAAATGGCACCAAATATCGCAGATATTGATTCGACGAGATTGCTGGCAGTTCGCATCTGCTTTGCTTGTTAATAGAGTCACTGGAGAATACTTGCTCATGGAAAGTGTTGAAGCTAAGCATGGGTTTCGGCGGCTGTACATTTGAATTCTATCAAGGCAAGACGGGTTTTCCCGTAGCACTTTCTCACTGGATCCTCCACCAAATAACAACCAGTTGAACTATCGACAAAGCTTTGAAGTGAGAAGGCTGTACAAGTAGAATAAGTTTGTAACCAGCCAAAATCATCGGCAGCCATTGGAGAGCTTTCATACCCGCTCCATAATCCGCTTGTCCTCAAAAAAAGGCAGACGCTGATGTTGACGCCTTTCGACACCCAGCAGCCAACGGATTACTGCCTTGCCCGAGCGATCTGACCGCTTTCCGCAAATTTATGCTGAAAACAATAGCATCCTTACAAGTGTGCTATATCGTCAGACATGGCAACCTTTCTCGTGTCCCGACCTGACCCCGAGTTTCTGACAGTTGTGAAGTACATACTACCTTGAAGGAGAAGTATGGGCTGGATAGATCACATCAAATTGGTTTACCTAAGGTCATAGGGGTCGTCAACAACACTCGTTGCGAGAAGCTTGTGATATGTTTGACATGTAGAGGCCAAGTGTGTATATATGTAACGGTATGGTTGAACTTTTTATTTTATTTTATTTTATTCAGTATCTACGTGGCCAAACGCTTTGCGGTTATGTCGCAGGGAACATCTAGAGGGTAGAAGTAATGTATACTACATGAGCAGCAGAATGCAGCATCCCCCCGCTTATGCAGAGGATGAACAAGCCAGTGTATCCTACACGATTTAGACTCCTCCCATCCAGCAGCCTTAGGAGCGGTCGGAGGCATTGTGAAGATATTGGTGTGGGGGCTACAAAGCCCACATAGACAGGCGGAGGGGTGTATCAAGCGTGCTCCATCTGATACCCCAATATGTTGAACTGCCCAACAACTTTCACTTCTTTTCTCATTTTAGAGCGTGGAGCATGATGAAATGCAATGTGGTATGTATGAACCAGAACTATGACAATGTTAGGGTTCTTCACATTGTGTGAAATCAAATTCGAAGGCTCGAGCGTAGAGAATGAAACATTCTGAAGTTACTCTTCACTATGCTTTGTGCTCCTCAAACCACTTTGAACAAAAAATCGTGATTCAGAAAAAGCAAGAGAACCTCCATGACCCAGCTCACCTTCTTCAAAAACTGCGACGAATCCTTGGGGGTTCGTTCCTGAGTCTCATAGTTCACATGCGTCACTCCGAATCGCACAGTGTACCCTTCCGCCCACTCAAAATTGTCAAGGAGGCCTGTCATAGATGAAGAGAAACACCCGTTAGCGCCACTACCACGTCATGGAAAGGACAGCGTTTCAGGTACGTACTCCATGCAAAATAAGACCTGACATCAACCCCGTCGACGTTGGCAGCTTCTAACAATGCCTCAGTGTAGCCGCGGTAGTACTCGACGCGATCAGTGTCATGGACGGCTTCGGTTGCGGTGTGGTTGTTCTCATCCTTACAGGTAAACCCATTTTCTGTCACGCTAAATGCGACGCGTCAGTATATTTAGATGCGGATGCCATGGTCAGGATTTAGGAGAGAAACAAGCTTACTATATCGGTGTACTATATGTCTATCGGGATCCGGGTTAGATACTACGGACAAGCAAATGATGATCATACCTTCCACAGATAGTTCAAGAGCTTGATCGGAGACACGTCGGTCAGGCCTCCATGCGTATCATATGTTTTAGGAAACGAAACTCACAGCGCGGAAGCCCGCAGGATCTGATATGTTGGCGTGAGGTTCGGTGATACTGAAAAAGAAACGCGGTAGCCATACGCACAGGTTTGAATCCAAGGGACACCCGCTGAGGAGAAAGCGGAATAGTTAGGGCCAGGCCATATCAGTATGATAGTTCATGACCGACCTTGAGTGCCTAACTGTGTGCCATCGGACCGAGTGAAGCCAGTCGTGACTTTACCATTGAACTCATCAGTTCCTCCAGGTTCTGGGGAAACATTAACATGTTGATGATCAACACTTGGGCGCGATGATACGGCAGCCATGGTAATAATCGACACTCACGAACGATATTGCTCGTGTAGGTGTTGAGCCCAAGAAAGTCTGAAGATCCCTTCACGACAGCGATCTCCTCGACTGTGAATTTTGGGAGACGGTCTCCTAGGGAGGCAACAAGAGAGGCTGGGTAGTGCCCTTTGAATATGGGATCCTGAGAGGAGTTGTGTCAATGGGAAAAGTCACAAGGATAACTCAGAGCGCACAGCAAACCAGCCTGATGAACTAGCTCAGCTTCAATCGAATGAGTTGATGATCAGTGAGCTTACCTAGACGCGTATCGATCGCTCTCTGCGCAGCTTCAACACCTAGGGCCATAGTATATCAATGATAAGGAGATCATGCTATGCCATTGGCGGCGCAAACTTACACGCCGGATCGTTCTCATCGTAAGGTATGTACCATAGGCAATCCAGAGTGGAACCAACTGTTCCTTTCTGAATCACTTTAAACTCTTCTCGATAAAGCTTGACGGCGTATGCATGAGATAGAATGAGATTATGGGCGACACTGAAAACGACGTCCCAATCAGGATATGTGGGGCAACAGGGATAAAAGTACACATATAAAAGGCTCGGCGCTAGAATCTCCAACGGCTGAACGTTTACGGTTGCTTGTTCGCCCAGGCGCGAAGCATCCATAGCCGTAGCCCAGAGATGAGACACACCATGGTTCATTGAGGACGATCCTGAGATCCTGTCTTCAGCGGATCCAAAGGTATATGATATCAAAGCGCCCACCAGTGCTTTACAAGATCTCCAAATGCATTAAAGCACACCTGACGAAATAAGCTTACTATAGCGTGAAGAAGGTTGTGAATCGAGCTTTACCTTTGCATAACGAACGAAATCATCCACGACTTGACGATCAAGCCAACCTCCGTATCGGTCTTGCAGCACTTGAGGAAGATCCCAATGATACAACGTCTGACGAAGCAACGAATCAAGGGAATGAGGTGAAGAAAGAAAAAATGTCACTCACCACGCAGGGTGTAATTCCGATCCTCACTAACTCCTCGATAATGTCGCGGTAGAACTTGACACCTTCGTCGTTCACAGGGTCATTGCGTCCACCATTCGGGATGATCCTTGGCCAAGAAAGAGAGAATCGATATGCATTAGCTCCATAAGACTTGAGAAGTGCGATGTCTTCCTTCCAGCGGTTGAAAGAGTCTGTCGCAATATCGCCGTTGGATCCGTCAGTAATGGGAGAGGGGTCTTGGTGAGTGAACGTGTCCCAGATAGAGGGGCCGCGGTTTCCAGAGGTAGTAGAGCCCTCCGTTTGATAGCTCGCTTTGAAAGAGCATCGTAAGTGTTAGAATCAATGATATGACGCGTTTTCCGCACCGGTTGAGAAACCAAATAAGAAATCTTTTGGGAGAAGGTTGGGCCTGGCCATGGGTGACTCTCTAGGAAAAGGTGCGCAGGCTTTCAATGGACGTACTTCATTGCAGGTATATATACCAAGCACCATCAGATGACCTTATGTCTCGTCAGCCCGATTGATGAACTGCCGGAAATACCTCGGTGTGGCTTGCCATTTGGTGATCAGCGTACGACAAAGGGTTAGATAACATACAAACATGGAATTATCAGTTGCGGAGAAGATCACATGGTTCCGTCACAAGCATGTCATGAGATAGTTTTGAGTCAATTGCTGATATTGATCTATAGGCTTGTGGATTTCGAAAAAAGCATGTTGTTCCTTGAACCAAGACGCGAACGTAAATCACGTGATAAAAGCGCGATCGGTCACAGGCGTCACGCAATGTTTACTTTAAGGCGTCACATGGTTTTGAAAGAACTGAGCCTGTTCATCGTCGCTCTATGGCACTCAAACGGACCTTCGAGCGCGCCGCCGGCAGCAGCGACCTTCTCTGTGCTGTTGACGAGGCAAAGGACGAGGAAAGACCTCTAAAACGACGACACAGCGCCATCCCCCATACTCCTGTTCAGCGAAGGTCCTCTTTTTCAGCGTTTCAGACACCGTTCACGGGTACGCCATACCCTTCTCGTCCTCTCGACTCCCCAACGAACCCTGTTGGCCGGAAACGCACCAAAAATTTGGCTCATTCTCTGCCAACTCCGACATCTTTCAGCAAACACCTTCCACTTCGCTTCCAATTTGTTCGTCCCGGGGCGTCGCCACGCATGGGTGGCATTTACAGAGTCGTTCAGGTTCCTCTGAGCTACACATTTGTGCATTTGCGGTGTCTCATTGCCTTCATGTTCGGAGGAGGCTTTGATGACGAACGGGAAGACAAACATCTGTTTGAAGTGAAGAAGAAGCTGTCGATGTACGCCATGACTTACAAGCCTGGCCAGATCAGGCAGGGATTTACTACATTTAAACTGTCTACGGCAAGAGATCCCTGCAGATACAAGCCTGAAAATGACGACATTCTCTTCGGTGATGATGCTACACAAGCAGAAGACGGCGGTAATGCTTCTCAGGTTATTTCTGATTCAGAAGAACCTGATGAGTACGAGGACCCGACATGGAAATGGGAACTCGAAGAAGAATTTACACTTGGACACGCTTGGTCTAGGGGAACTGATATTGGCTGCGGAATAATATATGTTCGTCGACCTCTTATTGTTCATCAGAAGTTTAGACTGACAGCTATTCAGCATCATAATGAAACCACCGCGGTCCACATAACTATCAACACAACCATCCTACTTCCACGTCGACAAGGCCACTCAAACACTCCGTACCTCTTCGTTGGAAGAGGCCGCGTTCATATCCATCCCAATACCTTCCTTCCTCTCCCAAAACCTGTGTTTTCTGTGCCAATTCGCAAACTCTCCGCACCCTCCTTCCGCGGGTCCGACTGGTCGACCTCATGGAATTTTGAGGATGACGAGGCCGATGAAGACGAGGAAGATGGGAACGAGAGCGATGACAAGATTGATGAAGCAGCTGATGAGGAAGATATCGACGGCGAATCTGATCCTGAGGTCGGCGACGTACGGTCTTGTGGATTCCTCGACGACGGACAAGTACAACAATCCAGTGAGGAAAGATTAGGGACGGAGGACGAGGAGGAAGAAGAAGGGGGGGAGGGAGAAGATGAGGACCCCAACGTAGCCATTGGTGTTAAGAAGTTTAACGCACCCCACGCCTTCGCAACCTACCTGCGCTTCGTACACCAGCACACTCTCCAACGTCAATATCCTCAGTCAGATGAATCGTCCTCTGATAACGACGACGAGTTGCTCCTCCATTCAGGCTCAACACCAGCCCTTGTCCACACCTCTTCTTCGCCCATTTCATCTTCTCCAATCAGGTCATCATCTATCGCATTCCCAAGCTCGCCTTCCTTCATCAATTCACCCAGTCGGCGTATGTCCTTACCCTACGACCCCTATGTCGCGTCACTCTCAACGCTGACGAGCCTCTCAACTGCTGCATACACCCCTGCGCCCCCGCACGCTCCATGGCAGCGCCGTCGCATTGAGCGAGTTGAAAAACGCATGCAGAAGTATAAGAAGAAGGCTTGGATGTGCTCCAAAGACGAAGGGGCGGAGGACGCAGTCGATCAGTTAGATGAGGATGTGAAGCCAGTCGCTCCTCCCAAAGGAAACTGGCGGACTAAGCTCAATAGGCGCAAAGAGACGGACCCTCCCCCGCTTCCACCGCTGTGGGTAAAACCCAAGCTGAAGCCTGGAGAGATTTGGGATCCTTTTGGTGATGAGATCGAGGTTTAAATCGATGTACTTGTTCATCGATGCAGCATCGAAGAGTCTTCTCTTGGCTTTCCATCTTGTTTCTTTTGTAATTAGATAGTTCAAGTCAGTAACTGTAGTAGTTGTATTTTGAAGCACAAGGATTAAATTTCAATAGTAATAACGGATTTTGTTTTCGAGACGTTATCTTAAAGGTTACCTTTTTCATAGCAGCACATTTGGCACCATTTTAGCGTACTAGCTCCTCAGACGCTGGTCTGGCATTAGATCATTACATCACTCCCTCTGCAATCCAACATACATTGTGTGAAATAACTACAACAAATTTTGAAGCTACCCTGCCTTATTCGCACCCCTGGTAAATGGGACAATCAAACTCACTTGACTGCGCCAGCCTGACAAATCCAAGCTCGGCCATGTCAAACAGCTGCCCCAGGAACTTGTACATCATTACTCAGCCCCTATAGTTGGTGTACGATGAGCCACGGTATTCCCATTTTTGACAGCTGCAGGTATTGCGTCAATTATAACGTTTACTGCTCAGTCAGCAAATCGCTTCTTTCGAACTCTTTTACTAATCATTCGCATTCGTATATATAGCAGAACGCGTCATTTGATAACTCAAAACATAGAATATTTCGCTTCGCACATACTACAAGATCGACATGCCCTCCACTCAGAAAGCACTTTTCCTTGATGTCAAATCCGGGCCTTTTGTACTCCACGAACGCCCAGTACCGAAGCCGGGGCATGGTCAACTTTTGGTTCGCATCGAATCTGCCGGTCTTAATCCAGTAGACTGGAAAGTTCAGAAATACGGCATTTTCATCGAAACCTACCCAGCGATTGTTGGCACAGACATAGCCGGATTTGTTGAAGAAGTCGGTGAGGGATCATCTGGGTTCAGCAAAGGGGACCGAGTGTACGTCAACATATATTCGATTATGTAGCTCAAAAACTGACCGAGTTATACAGTGTCTTCCAAGGCTCGTGGGCTCATGATCTAGCGGGTTATCAGCAATACACCCTAACCTATGCTGCCACGACCGCGAAGGTACGTCGGAGATTTGTCCAAGATCTTGAAGCCTGATGCTCAATTAACTCGCTAGATCCCATCGCATGTATCTTTTGACGAAGCTGCTACAATCCCGGTTGCCATCGCGGCGGCGACTGCAGGATATTTCTTGGCCCCACCTCATGGTGGTGGCCTCACCCATCCGTTCGACCCCTCCACTCGAGGCAAGTACGTAGGCAAGCCTTTGGTCGTTCTAGGTGGCGCAACATCGGTCGGACAGTATGGTCAGTCCGTTATATATTATCCTGAGCAATCTTTAGTAAGCGCTAAATTCACAGCCATCCAATTGGGTAAGCTCTCTGGGTTTTCGCCCATCTTCACGACCGCCTCAACCAAACACGAGAGCTTCTTGAAATCACTCGGCGCAACCCATGTGTTTGACCGTAATTTGAGCTCGGCTGCCCTCAGAGAAGAGATCACAAAGATCACGTCGTCTCCGGTAGAGGTCGTGTATGATGCAGTGTCCTTAGCCGACACTCAGGCGACTGGCTACAACCTGCTCGCCGATGGGGGTCGCTTGATCCTGGTCCTTCCCTCGCAAGTCACTGACCCAGTAGAGGGCAAGAGCATCTACAGTGTCTTTGGTGTATGGACACTCCCACACTCCAAGGACCTTGGGGAGCTCTTCTACCGTAGCCTGACTGGACTACTTGAGACGGGCGATATCAAGGTATGTTCCTCTCTCGTGATCGTATACCTCAGACTCTTTCTTACGATTAATCAGCCGAACCGAGTCGAGGTAGTTCCCGGTGGTCTGGGGGGAATAGCGAGCGGCCTGAAACGGCTGGAGCTTGATCAAGTGTCTGGTGTTAAGCTTGTCGTTCATCCTCAGGATACAGCCTGAGAATGCATCATTTGTTAACTTGAACAGACACAGGCCACTAAATGTGATTGTATTTTGAGATGACTGAAAGCCAAGATTCTACATCTTCCATGACTACATGCGCTTAAGAGGTATTTCTAAAGGTTGCCATTTCCTCATCCCACCCTTCACGCAATAAACCGATCTAAATTACTTTTTTTGGAAGGCGCCAAATTTGCCCCATCGCATTACTCAGCCCAGGTTTGGGGAGCGTGAAGCCCCAATTGCGGTATTATTTCGACATATGGCTAAGGTATTATGACAATTGCTCAGTAAGCAAACCATTTGTTAAGACTCACACAATTAATGTGCAAATCCGGGCCTTTTGTACTCCACGAACGCCCAGTACCGGAGCCGGAGCATGGTCAACTTTTGGTCAAATTTTGGTTCGCATCGAATCTGCCGGTCGTAGTCCGGTAGACTGGAAAGTTCAGAAATACGGCATTTTCTTCGAAACCTACCCAGCGATTGTTGACAGAGACATAGCCGAATTTGTTGAAGAAGTCGGTGAGGGATCATCTGGGTTCAGCAAAGGACTGGAAGCCGTATGCCAACCCTGGCTCGTGACTGGCCTCGTATTTGAAAACAAACCGAGAGGGTGCGGCCCTATGGCACGCAGGCGACATAAATTTCCAACATATGCTGTAACGCTCAACAGAATTCCTTTCCCAAATCTGGTTTCACGGTTGTCTTGTCAGCATAATAATAGCGAATCCCATCCAAATCCAAAAGAATAATTCGAAGAGAGGGTGGCATGGCCAACCCGCCTCGAGATGACTTACTTGTACATGTAGAAGCAGGAAATATTTTGAACTCAGCAACTTTCACCTTCCACCAAGGTTCAGCAAACCTCCCTCTCTCTTCTCCGTTATTTCCAGTTGCAGGAGTCAACAGGAACCAACGAGACTTGGGATTTGCCTGCTGTTACACTCGCCATTCTTGGAAAGCTTGACAAATCCACTGAAATCCACAGCAAATCCAAACCCGTTTCGACCGACCGTTTGGAAAGTGGAATGTGAACATTGCGCCATCCTGTGACGTCGTACATACTACATACGAAATGTTTATACTTGACAATCAATCGATCATCAGTCAGCCCAAGCGTTTCTTCAGATTTGCTCTTACCAATCCACGAGCGACTTTCTGTTATTTAAAGTTCAGAACACAGACCTCTATGTCTCACTCAGAACGCCTCGCAAAACCACCATTATCATGCCTTCCAGTCAGAAAGCTCTGTTCGTCGACACTAAATTCGGACCATTTGTTCTCCACGAACGGCCCGTACCTAAACCTGGACATGGCCAACTCCTAGTTCGCATTGAATCCACTGCCCTCAACCCAGTGGATTGGAAGATCCAAAAGAACAGCATGTTCATCGAAACCTACCCTGTGCTTATTGGTACGGACATTGCTGGAGTTGTCGAAGAAGTAGGCGAAGACGCGTCTGGATTCGACAAAGGGGATCGTGTGTATGTCGATCTTCGAGATCAACTATAATTACGCACTGATTACGTCGTCCAGTGTCTTCCAAGGGTCCTGGGCTGACGATCTAGCTGGTTACCAGCAATACACTTTGACACATGCTGTGACGACTGCAAAGGTCCGTTGTTAGCCTAGAGAGTCGAGACCACTTATTTAATCAACCTATTCAGATTCCATCCCATCTATCCTTTGATGAGGCAGCCACGATACCCGTTGCAGGTGCTGCCGCGGCAGCAGGACTTTACTTGACCCCGCCCAACGGTGCTGGCCTCACTTCCCCATTCGATCCCTCTACTCGAGGCAAATACATCGGCAAACCTCTGGTTGTTCTAGGTGGTGCTACCTCGGTCGGGCAATATAGTGAGTCCCCCAGTCACTTGATTACGAACCTTTGAGCTAACGCCTCTTTCAGCCATCCAATTGGCCAAAATCTCTGGGTTCTCACCTATAATCACGACCGCTTCAACCAAGCACGAAAACCATTTGAAGACACTCGGCGCGACGCACATTCTTGACCGTAATCTGAGCGATGCAGCGCTCGGTGCAGAGATCAAGAAGATCACTTCATCTCCGATCGATGTAGTTTTCGATTCGGTTTCTTCAGCCAGCACTCAGGCGGCAGGCTACGGCCTCCTCGCCGATGGTGGTCGCTTGGTTATTGTTCTTCCTGCGGTGATTCAGGCAGTTGAGGGCAAGAGTATCTTCCATACCCTGGGTATCTGGACTTTCCCTCATACCAAGGACCTCGGGGAGCTGTTCTACCGAAATCTAGGCCAATTACTGAAGACAGGCAATATTAAGGTATGGGAGTAGATTCTCGGTGTATTGTTAAGCTCTTCACTTACACTGCTTCTCAGCCGAATCGAGTTGAAGTAGTTCCGGGTGGCCTGGGTGGGGTCGCTGGTGGTTTGAAGCGGATGGAGCTTGACCAAATCTCTGGCGTCAAGCTCGTCGTCCACCCTCAGGCAACGGCGTAACTTGGGGTGCAAACCAATCCTTGTAATAACGTATGTGTAGCACAAAATTGTTGTATTTTTGCGACTTGTTTCCACCACGCAGTGTCCCATAGGTACGATGCTGAGACACTGATTACCCACCACTCCCCTTTCCTCGTCAATGGGGTCCCATCTATTCCAGCACATACTATTATCCTCTCCAATCATAACCTTTATTTACAATACGGCCCACAAATGAACTTAACCAACACCTATCAGAAGGCGACCCGCAACGTCGTGATTCTTTCGTGCCTAGCTCGGGTCGTGTCAAAGGGGATGTCTCTAATCACCGAAGCTGCGTGCATAGCGGCGGAGCATCCAAGCCACCTTGAGTTTCCAGTGTCACACCGAAAATGTATGGAAAACGGTAAACCTCGCCAAGAATACTTTGAGGTCCATGATAATATACTGAAATGAAGGGGAGTTGTCCTGAAGACAGGACAGACACGAGGAGCAGGGATATTTGTCTTGCTGTACCCTATACAAGCAGAGCATATTGACTTTTGGTGGTGGCACTCACCATTGACCATCAGACCACTAAACAAAGTACGACGCTTTGGCAACGTTGTGTAAGCCCGGTGTGGCTTACAGCAGATCTCATACTGCTACACGTATAGCATACAGCATCTTGTGCTTGGGACCACGCCTACATGCTATTTGGTGTAAGGACTTGAGCCTTCGAACCGATTCTCTCTTCCAAAGTGATGAATTATCGACAAGTCCGACTCGAGTACCTTTTGTCGCTGAGTTCATCCAGTAAAACGCCAAAACGCCACATAAAATATTTGCACACAATATTCCCCGGTGAGTGTTTGTACGGCTCCACCACAGATTGCAGTGTCCAATACGTCCACTACATACAGGTCACGCGGAAGTATAGAACGGCCATTTCCCGCCCTTTATATATGAGATATCTTCTCCCAAAAAATAACCCCCATTCCAAGGCCAGTTTTCACACCATTTTGGTTAGCGTTCTTATTCGCGGTAACAGTCACAAGGGCGCGATGACTTTGTTAGCTCCGAATGTTTGAGAGATAACCGCAGCGGGTTGTAGATGATCGCCATAAGACTGTGTTGCGAAAGATCATACTGTACTAAAAAGTTGGAATCGGTCAATTGAACTTGCTGAAAGGTAGCCTCCCGTACGGGTTGAATAAGAGTCATTTCATCTGAGCGTACCCCGACTCCGAGTCTGAGGGGAATGTGAGAGGAGTATTACGGTCTGCTAAGTGTGTGCGCATGGTGAGAATCTGATAGAAAAAATCTTCAAGTCGGCAAGCGCTAGTATAGGGATAGAAAGGGCTGCCTGGATTTGGTCAAAACTTGTTCAAAACAAAATGTTGCCACAATGAG